>JANJGN010001500.1:0-133075 GCA_026770705.1 Isurus oxyrinchus
GCCTGTTACACAGCAACAGGAGGAGGCCATTCAGCTCCTCTTGAGCGTGTTACATAGGAACAGGAGGAGGCCATTCAGCCCCTCTCGAGCCTGTTACACAGCAACAGGAGCAGGACCATTCAGCCCCGCTCGAGCCTGTTACTCTGGAACAGGAGGAGGAGGCCATTCAGCCCCGCTCGAGCCTGTTACACAGGAACAGGACGAGGCCATTCAGCGCCTCTCGAGCCTGTTACGCAGGAACAGGAGGAGGCCATTCAGCCCCTCTCGAGCCTGTTACACAGGAACAGGAAGAGGCCATTCAGACCCACTCGAGCCTGTTACACAGGAACAGTAGAAGGCCGTTCAGCCCCTCTCGAGCCTGTTAAACAGGAACAGGAGGAGGCCATTCAGCCCCTTTGAGCCTGTTACACAGGAACAGTAGGAGGCCATTCAGTTCCTCTCGAGCCTGTTACACAGGAACAGGAGGTGCCCATTCAGCCACTCTGGAGCCTGTTACACAGGAACTGGAGGAGGCCATTCACCCCTCTCGAGCCTGTTACACAGCAACAGGAGGAAGCCATTCAGCCCCTCTCGAACCTGTTACACAGGAACAGGAGGAGTCTATTCAGCCCCTCTCGAGCCTGTCGCCCATGAACAGGAGGAGGCCTATTCAGCCTCTCTCGAGCCTGTTACACAGAAACAGGAGTAGGCCAGTCAGCCCCTCTCGAGCAGGAAACACAGGAACAGTAGGAGGCCAATCAACCCCTTTCGAGCCTGTTACACAGGAACAGGAGGAGGCCCATTCAGCCCCTCTCGAGTCTGTTACACAGGAACAGGAGGAGGCCATTCCTCCCCTCTCGAGCCTGTTACACAGGAACAGGTGGAGGCTCGTTCAGCTCCTCTCGAGCCTGTTACACAGGAACAGGAGGATCCCATTCAGCCCTTCTTGAGCCAGTTACACAGGAACAGGAGGAGGCCCATTCAGCCCCTCTCGAGCCTGTTACACAGGAACAGGAGGAGGTCCATTCAGCCCCTCTAGAGCCTGTTACACAGGAACAGGAGGAGGCCCATTCAGCCCCTCTCGAGCCTGTGACACAGGAACATGAGGCAGACCATTCAGCCCCTCTCGAGCCTGTTAAACAGGAACAGTAGGAAGCCATTCAGCCCCTCTCGAGCCTGTTACACAGGAACAGGAGGAGGCCATTCCGCCCCTCTCGATTCTGTTACACAGGAACAGGAGGAGGCCCAATCAGCCCCTCTCGAACCTCCTAGACACAGGAACAGGAGAAAGACCATTCAGCCCCTCTCGAGCCTGTTCCACAGGAACAGGAGCAGGCCCATTCAGCCCCTCTCGAGCCTGTTACAAAGAAAATGGAGGAGGCCATTCAGCCCCTCTCGAGTCTGTCGCCCAGGAACATAGGAGGCCATTCAGCCCCTCTCGAGTCTGTTACACAGGCACAGGAGGATCCCATCCAGCCCCTATCGAGCCTGTTAAAAAGGGACAGGATGAGTCCATTCAGCCCCTCTGGAGACTGTTCCACAGGATCATGAGGAGGCCATTCAGCCCTTCTTCAGCCTGTTACACAGGAACAGGAGGTACCAATCAGCCCCTCTCGAACCTGTTACACAAGAACAGGAGGAGGCCCATTCAGCCCCTCTCGAACCTGTTACGCAGGAACAGGAGGAGGCCATTCAGCCCCTCGCTAACCTGTTACACAGGAACAGGAAGAGGCCATTCAGACCCTCTCGAGCCTGTTACACAGGAACAGGAGGAGGCCATTCAGCCTCTTTGAGCCTTTTACACAGGAACAGTAGGAGGCCATTCAGCCCCTCTCGAGCCTGTTACAACAGAACACGAGGAGGCCATTCAGCCCCTCTCAAGCCTGTTACATAGGAACAGGAGGAGGCCATTCAGCCCCTCTCGAGCCTGTTACACAGGAACAGAAGGAGCCATTCAGCCCCTCTCGAGCCTGTTACACAGGAACAGGAGGAGGCACCATTCAACCCCTCTCGAGCCTGTTACACAGGAATAGGAGTTGGCCCAATTAGCCCCTCTCGAGCCTGTTACACAGGAACAGGAGGAGCCATTCAGCCCCTCTCGAGCCTGTTACACAGGAACAGGAGGAGGCCCATTCAGCCCCTCTCGAGCCTGTTACACAGGAACAGTTGGAGGCCATTCAGCCCCTCTCGAGCCTGTTACACAGGAACAGGAGGAGGCCCATTCAGCCCATCTCGAGCCTGTTACTCAGGAACAGGAGGAGGCCCATTCAGCACATCTCGAGCCTGTTACACAGGAACAGGAGGAGGCCCATTCAGCACATCTTGAGCCTGTTACACAGGAACAGGAGGTGGCCCATTCAGCCCCTCTCGAGCCTGTTACACAGGAACAGGAGGAGGCCATTCAGCCCCTCTCGAGCCTGTTACACAGGAACAGGAGGTGGCCATTCAGCCCCTCTCGAGCCTGTTACACAGGAACAGGAGGAGGCCCGTTCAACCCCTCTCGAGCCTGTTACACAGGAACAGGAGGAGGCCCATTCAGCCCCTCTCGAGCCTGTGACACAGGCACAGGAGGAGGACCTTTCAGCCTCTGTCGAGCCTGTTAAACAGGAACAGTAGGAATCCATTCAGCCCCTCTCGAGCCTGTTACACAGGAACAGGAGGTGGCCCATTCAGCCCCTCTTGAGTCTGTTACACAGGAAAATGAGGATCCCATTCTGCCCCTCTTGAGCCTGTTGCACAGGAACAGGAGGAGGTTAATTCAGCCCCTCTCGAGCCTTTTAGACAGGAACAGGAGGATGACCGCTCAGCCCCTCTCGAGACTGTTACACAGGAACAGGAGGAGGCCCATTCAGCCCCTTTAAACCTGTTACAAAGGAACAGGAGGAGGCCCATTCAGCCCCTCTGGAGCCTGTTACACAGGAACTGGAGGAGGCCATTCACCCCTCTCGAGCCTGTTACACAGCAACAGGAGGAGGCCATTCAGCTCCTCTTGAGCGTGTTACATAGGAACAGGAGGAGTTCATTCAGTCCCTCTCGATCCTGTTACACAGGAACAGGAGGAGGCCCATTCAGCCCCTCTCGAGCCTGTTACACAGGAACAGGAGGAGGCCCATTCAGCCCCTCTCGAGCCTGTTACACAGGAATAGGAGGAGGCCCATTCAGCCCCTCTCGAGCCTGTGACACAGGCACTGGAGGAGGACCTTTCAGCCTCTCTCGAGCCTGTTAAACAGGAACAGTAGGAATCCATTCAGCCCCTCTCGAGCCTGTTACACAGGAACAGGAGGTGGCCATTCAGCCCCTCTCGAGCCTGTTACACAGGAACAGGAGGAGGCCCATTCAGCCCCTCTTGAGTCTGTTACACAGGAAAAGGAGGATCCCATTCTGCCCCTCTTGAGCCTGTTGCACAGGAACAGGAGGAGGTTAATTCAGCCCCTCTCGAGCCTGTTAGACAGGAACAGCAGGATGACCGCTCAGCCCCTCTCGAGACTGTTACACAGGAACAGGAGGAGGCCCATTCAGCCCCTTTAAACCTGTTACAAAGGAACAGGAGGTGCCCATTCAGCCACTCTGGAGCCTGTTACACAGGAACTGGAGGAGGCCATTCACCCCTCTCGAGCCTGTTACACAGCAACAGGAGGAGGCCATTCAGCCCCTCTCGAGCCTGTTACACAGGAACAGGAGGTGGCCATTCAGCCCCTCTCGAGCCTGTTACACAGGAACAGGAGGAGGCCCATTCAGCCCCTCTTGAGTCTGTTACACAGGAAAAGGAGGATCCCATTCTGCCCCTCTTGAGCCTGTTGCACAGGAACAGGAGGAGGTTAATTCAGCCCCTCTCGAGCCTGTTAGACAGGAACAGGAGGATGACCGCTCAGCCCCTCTCGAGACTGTTACACAGGAACAGGAGGAGGCCCATTCAGCCCCTTTAAACCTGTTACAAAGGAACAGGAGGAGGCCCATTCAGCCCCTCTGGAGCCTGTTACACAGGAACTGGAGGAGGCCATTCACCCCTCTCGAGCCTGTTACACAGCAACAGGAGGAGGCCATTCAGCTCCTCTTGAGCGTGTTACATAGGAACAGGAGGAGTTCATTCAGTCCCTCTCGATCCTGTTACACAGGAACAGGAGGAGGCCCATTCAGCCCCCTCTCGAGCCTGTTACACAGGAACAGGAGGAGGCCCATTCAGCCCCTCTCGAGCCTGTTACACAGGAATAGGAGGAGGCCCATTCAGCCCCTCTCGAGCCTGTGACACAGGCACTGGAGGAGGACCTTTCAGCCTCTCTCGAGCCTGTTAAACAGGAACAGTAGGAATCCATTCAGCCCCTCTCGAGCCTGTTACACAGGAACAGGAGGTGGCCATTCAGCCCCTCTCGAGCCTGTTACACAGGAACAGGAGGAGGCCCATTCAGCCCCTCTTGAGTCTGTTACACAGGAAAAGGAGGATCCCATTCTGCCCCTCTTGAGCCTGTTGCACAGGAACAGGAGGAGGTTAATTCAGCCCCTCTCGAGCCTGTTAGACAGGAACAGCAGGATGACCGCTCAGCCCCTCTCGAGACTGTTACACAGGAACAGGAGGAGGCCCATTCAGCCCCTTTAAACCTGTTACAAAGGAACAGGAGGTGCCCATTCAGCCACTCTGGAGCCTGTTACACAGGAACTGGAGGAGGCCATTCACCCCTCTCGAGCCTGTTACACAGCAACAGGAGGAGGCCATTCAGCTCCTCTTGAGCGTGTTACATAGGAACAGGAGGAGGCCATTCAGCCCCTCTCGAGCCTGTTACACAGCAACAGGAGCAGGACCATTCAGCCCCGCTCGAGCCTGTTACTCTGGAACAGGAGGAGGAGGCCATTCAGCCCCGCTCGAGCCTGTTACACAGGAACAGGACGAGGCCATTCAGCGCCTCTCGAGCCTGTTACGCAGGAACAGGAGGAGGCCATTCAGCCCCTCTCGAGCCTGTTACACAGGAACAGGAAGAGGCCATTCAGACCCACTCGAGCCTGTTACACAGGAACAGTAGAAGGCCGTTCAGCCCCTCTCGAGCCTGTTAAACAGGAACAGGAGGAGGCCATTCAGCCCCTTTGAGCCTGTTACACAGGAACAGTAGGAGGCCATTCAGTTCCTCTCGAGCCTGTTACACAGGAACAGGAGGTGCCCATTCAGCCACTCTGGAGCCTGTTACACAGGAACTGGAGGAGGCCATTCACCCCTCTCGAGCCTGTTACACAGCAACAGGAGGAAGCCATTCAGCCCCTCTCGAACCTGTTACACAGGAACAGGAGGAGTCTATTCAGCCCCTCTCGAGCCTGTCGCCCATGAACAGGAGGAGGCCTATTCAGCCTCTCTCGAGCCTGTTACACAGAAACAGGAGTAGGCCAGTCAGCCCCTCTCGAGCAGGAAACACAGGAACAGTAGGAGGCCAATCAACCCCTTTCGAGCCTGTTACACAGGAACAGGAGGAGGCCCATTCAGCCCCTCTCGAGTCTGTTACACAGGAACAGGAGGAGGCCATTCCTCCCCTCTCGAGCCTGTTACACAGGAACAGGTGGAGGCTCGTTCAGCTCCTCTCGAGCCTGTTACACAGGAACAGGAGGATCCCATTCAGCCCTTCTTGAGCCAGTTACACAGGAACAGGAGGAGGCCCATTCAGCCCCTCTCGAGCCTGTTACACAGGAACAGGAGGAGGTCCATTCAGCCCCTCTAGAGCCTGTTACACAGGAACAGGAGGAGGCCCATTCAGCCCCTCTCGAGCCTGTGACACAGGAACATGAGGCAGACCATTCAGCCCCTCTCGAGCCTGTTAAACAGGAACAGTAGGAAGCCATTCAGCCCCTCTCGAGCCTGTTACACAGGAACAGGAGGAGGCCATTCCGCCCCTCTCGATTCTGTTACACAGGAACAGGAGGAGGCCCAATCAGCCCCTCTCGAACCTCCTAGACACAGGAACAGGAGAAAGACCATTCAGCCCCTCTCGAGCCTGTTCCACAGGAACAGGAGCAGGCCCATTCAGCCCCTCTCGAGCCTGTTACAAAGAAAATGGAGGTAGCCATTCAGCCCCTCTCGAGTCTGTCGCCCAGGAACATAGGAGGCCATTCAGCCCCTCTCGAGTCTGTTACACAGGCACAGGAGGATCCCATCCAGCCCCTATCGAGCCTGTTAAAAAGGGACAGGATGAGTCCATTCAGCCCCTCTGGAGACTGTTCCACAGGATCATGAGGAGGCCATTCAGCCCCTTCTTCAGCCTGTTACACAGGAACAGGAGGTACCAATCAGCCCCTCTCGAACCTGTTACACAAGAACAGGAGGAGGCCCATTCAGCCCCTCTCGAACCTGTTACGCAGGAACAGGAGGAGGCCATTCAGCCCCTCGCTAACCTGTTACACAGGAACAGGAAGAGGCCATTCAGACCCTCTCGAGCCTGTTACACAGGAACAGGAGGAGGCCATTCAGCCTCTTTGAGCCTTTTACACAGGAACAGTAGGAGGCCATTCAGCTCCTCTTGAGCGTGTTACACAGGAACAGGAGGAGGCCATTCAGCCCCTCTCAAGCCTGTTACACAGGGACAATAGGAGGCCCATTCAGCCCCTCTGGAGCCTGTTACATAGGAACAGGAGGAGGCCATTCAGCCCCTCTGGAGCCTGTTACACAGGAACAGGTGGAGGCTCGTTCAGCTCCTCTCGAGCCTGTTACACAGGAACAGGAGGAGGCCATTCAGCCTCTTTGAGCCTTTTACACAGGAACAGTAGGAGGCCATTCAGCTCCTCTCGAGCAGGAAACACAGGAACAGTAGGAGGCCATTCAACCCCTTTCGAGCCTGTTACACAGGAACAGGAGGAGGCCCATTCAGCCCCTCTCGAGTCTGTTACACAGGAACAGGAGGAGGCCATTCCTCCCCTCTCGAGCCTGTTACACAGGAACAGGAGGAGGCCCATTCAGCTCCTCTCGAGCCTGTTACACAGGAACAGGAGGAGGCCCATTCAGCCCCTCTCGAGCCTGTTACACAGGAACAGGAGGAGGTCCATTCAGCCCCTCTAGAGCCTGTTACACAGGAACAGGAGGAGGCCCATTCAGCCCCTCTCGAGCCTGTGACACAGGAACATGAGGCAGACCATTCAGCCCCTCTCGAGCCTGTTAAACAGGAACAGTAGGAAGCCATTCAGCCCCTCTCGAGCCTGTTACACAGGAACAGGAGGGAGGGCCATTCAGCCCCTCTCGAGCCAGTTACACAGGAACAGGAGGAGGCCATTCAGCCCCTCTCGAACCTGTTACAAAACAACAGGGGGAGGCCATTCAGCCCCTTTGATTCTGTTACACAGGAACAGTAGGAGACCAGTCAGCTCCTCTTGAGCGTGTTACACAGGAACAGGAGGAGGCCATTCAGCCCCTCTCGAGCCTGTTACACAGAAGGAGGAGGAGGCCATTTGGCCCATCACAAGCCTGTTGCACAGGAACAGGAGGAGGCCATTCAGCCCCACTCGAGCCTTTTACACAAGAACAGGTGGAGGCCCATTCAGACCCTCTCGAGTCTGTTACAAAGGAACAGGAGGATTCCATCCTGCCCCTCTCGAGCCTGTTAAAAAGGGACAGGAGGAGGCCATTCAGCCCCTCTGGAGCATGTTCCACAGGATCATGAGGAGGCCATTCAGCCCTTGTTCAGCCTGTTACACAGGAACAGGAGGTAGCAATCAGCCCCTCTTGAGCCTGTTACACAGGAACAGGAGGAGACCATTCAGCCCCTCTCGAGCCTGATACACAGGAACAGGAGGAGACCATTCAGCCCCTCTCGAGCCTGTTTCACAGGAACAGGAGGAGGCCCATTCAGCCCCTCTCGAGCATGTGACACAGGAACAGGAGGAGGCCATTCAACCCCTTTCGATCCTGTTACACAGGAACAGGAGGAGGCCATTCCTCCCCTCTCGAGCCTGTTACACATGAACAGGTGGAGGCTCGTTCAGCTCCTCTCGAGCCTGTTACACAGGAACAGGAGGAGGCCCATTCAGCCCCTCTCGAGCCTGTTACACAGGAACAGGGAGGAGGTCCATTCAGCCCCTCTAGAGCCTGTTACACAGGAACAGGAGGAGGCCCATTCAGCCCCTCTCGAGCCTGTGACACAGGAACATGAGGCAGACCATTCAGCCCCTCTCGAGCCTGTTAAACAGGAACAGTAGGAAGCCATTCAGCCCCTCTCGAGCCTGTTACACAGGAACAGGAGGAGGCCATTCAGCCCCTCTCGAACCTGTTACAAAACAACAGGGGGAGGCCATTCAGCCCCTTTGATTCTGTTACACAGGAACAGTAGGAGACCAGTCAGCTCCTCTTGAGCGTGTTACACAGGAACAGGAGCAGGACCATTCAGCCCCTCTCGAGCCTGTTACACAGAAGGAGGAGGAGGCCATTTGGCCCATCACAAGCCTTTTGCACAGGAACAGGAGGAGGCCATTCAGCCCCACTCGAGCCTTTTACACAAGAACAGGTGGGACCCTCTCGAGTCTGTTACAAAGGAACAGGAGGATCCCATCCTGCCCCTCTCGAGCCTGTTAAAAGGGGACAGGAGGAGGCCATTCAGCCCCTCTGGAGCATGTTCCACAGGATCATGAGGAGGCCATTCAGCCCTTGTTCAGCCTGTTACACAGGAACAGGAGGTAGCAATCAGCCCCTCTTGAGCCTGTTACACAGGAACAGGAGGAGACCATTCAGCCCCTCTCGAGCCTGATACACAGGAACAGGAGGAGACCATTCAGCCCCTCTCGAGCCTGTTTCACAGGAACAGGAGGAGGCCCATTCAGCCCCTCTCGAGCATGTGACACAGGAACAGGAGGAGGCCCATTCAGGCCCTCTCGAGCCTGTTACACAGGAACAGGAGGAGACCATTCAGCCCCTCTGGAGCCTCTTACACACGAACAGGAGGAGGCCATTCAGCCCCTCTCGAGCCTGTTACACAGGAACGGGGAGGATCCCATTCAGACCCTCTCGAGCCTGTTCCGCAGGAACAGGAGGAGGCTGTTCAGCACTCTCGACCCTGTTAAACAGTGACAGGACAAGGCCCATTCAGACACTCTCGAGCCTGTTACACAGCAACAGTAGGAGGACCATTCAGCCCCTTTAAAACCTGTTACACAGGAACTGGAGGAGCCCATTCACCCCTCTCGAGCCTGTTACACAGCAACAGGAGGAGGCCATTCAGCTCCTCTTGAGCCTGTTACACAGGAACAGAAGGAGGACCCATTCAGCCCCGCTCGAGCCTGTTACACAGGGAACAGTAGGAGGCCATTCAGTTCCTCTCAAGCCTGTTACACAGGAACAGGAGGTGCCCATTCAGCCCCTCTGGAGCCTGTTACACAGGAACTGGAGGAGGCCATTCACCCCCTCTCGAGCCTGTTACACAGCAACAGGAGGAAGCCATTCAGCCCCTCTCGAACCTGTTACACAGGAACAGGAGGAGTCCATTCAGCCCCTCTCGAGCCTGTTACACAGCAACAGGAGC
This sequence comes from Isurus oxyrinchus, assembly GCA_026770705.1. Lineage (NCBI taxonomy): Eukaryota > Metazoa > Chordata > Chondrichthyes > Lamniformes > Lamnidae > Isurus > Isurus oxyrinchus. Next base: position 9,459 of record JANJGN010001500.1, read on the forward strand.
AGGGACCATTCAGCCCCGCTCGAGCCTGTTACTCTGGAACAGGAGGAGGAGGCCATTCAGCCCCGCTCGAGCCTGTTACACAGGAACAGGACGAGGCCATTCAGCGCCTCTCGAGCCTGTTACGCAGAGAACAGGAGGAGGCCATTCAGCCCCTCTCGAGCCTGTTACACAGGAACAGGAAGAGGCCATTCAGACCCACTCGAGCCTGTTACACAGGAACAGTAGAAGGCCGTTCAGCCCCTCTCGAGCCTGTTAAACAGGAACAGGAGGAGGCCATTCAGCCCCTTTGAGCCTGTTACACAGGAACAGTAGGAGGCCATTCAGTTCCTCTCGAGCCTGTTACACAGGAACAGGAGGTGCCCATTCAGCCACTCTGGAGCCTGTTACACAGGAACTGGAGGAGGCCATTCACCCCTCTCGAGCCTGTTACACAGCAACAGGAGGAAGCCATTCAGCCCCCTCTCGAACCTGTTACACAGGAACAGGAGGAGTCTATTCAGCCCCTCTCGAGCCTGTCGCCCAATGAACAGGAGGAGGCCTATTCAGCCTCTCTCGAGCCTGTTACACAGAAACAGGAGGAGGCCAGTCAGCCCCTCTCGAGCAGGAAACACAGGAACAGTAGGAGGCCAATCAACCCCTTTCGAGCCTGTTACACAGGAACAGGAGGAGGCCCATTCAGCCCCTCTCGAGTCTGTTACACAGGAACAGGAGGAGGCCATTCCTCCCCTCTCGAGCCTGTTACACAGGAACAGGTGGAGGCTCGTTCAGCTCCTCTCGAGCCTGTTACACAGGAACAGGAGGATCCCATTCAGCCCTTCTTGAGCCAGTTACACAGGAACAGGAGGAGGCCCATTCAGCCCCTCTCGAGCCTGTTACACAGGAACAGGAGGAGGTCCATTCAGCCCCTCTAGAGCCTGTTACACAGGAACAGGAGGAGGCCCATTCAGCCCCTCTCGAGCCTGTGACACAGGAACATGAGGCAGACCATTCAGCCCCTCTCGAGCCTGTTAAACAGGAACAGTAGGAAGCCATTCAGCCCCTCTCGAGCCTGTTACACAGGAACAGGAGGAGGCCATTCCGCCCCTCTCGATTCTGTTACACAGGAACAGGAGGAGGCCCAATCAGCCCCTCTCGAACCTCCTAGACACAGGAACAGGAGAAAGAGACCATTCAGCCCCTCTCGAGCCTGTTCCACAGGAACAGGAGGAGCCCATTCAGCCCCTCTCGAGCCTGTTACACAGGAACAGGAGCAGGCCCATTCAGCCCCTCTCGAGCCTGTTACAAAGAAAATGGAGGTAGCCATTCAGCCCCTCTCGAGTCTGTCGCCCAGGAACATAGGAGGCCATTCAGCCCCTCTCGAGTCTGTTACACAGGGCACAGGAGGATCCCATCCAGCCCCTATCGAGCCTGTTAAAAAGGGACAGGATGAGTCCATTCAGCCCCTCTGGAGACTGTTCCACAGGATCATGAGGAGGCCATTCAGCCCTTCTTCAGCCTGTTACACAGGAACAGGAGGTACCAATCAGCCCCCTCTCGAACCTGTTACACAAGAACAGGAGGAGGCCCATTCAGCCCCTCTCGAACCTGTTACGCAGGAACAGGAGGAGGCCATTCAGCCCCTCGCTAACCTGTTACACAGGAACAGGAAGAGGCCATTCAGACCCTCTCGAGCCTGTTACACAGGAACAGGAGGAGGCCATTCAGCCTCTTTGAGCCTTTTACACAGGAACAGTAGGAGGCCATTCAGCTCCTCTTGAGCGTGTTACACAGGAACAGGAGGAGGCCATTCAGCCCCTCTCAAGCCTGTTACACAGGGACAATAGGAGGCCCATTCAGCCCCTCTGGAGCCTGTTACATAGGAACAGGAGGAGGCCATTCAGCCCCTCTGGAGCCTGTTACACAGGAACAGGTGGAGGCTCGTTCAGCTCCTCTCGAGCCTGTTACACAGGAACAGGAGGAGGCCATTCAGCCTCTTTGAGCCTTTTACACAGGAACAGTAGGAGGCCATTCAGCTCCTCTCGAGCAGGAAACACAGGAACAGTAGGAGGCCATTCAACCCCTTTCGAGCCTGTTACACAGGAACAGGAGGAGGCCCATTCAGCCCCTCTCGAGTCTGTTACACAGGAACAGGAGGAGGCCATTCCTCCCCTCTCGAGCCTGTTTACACAGGAACAGGAGGAGGCCCATTCAGCTCCTCTCGAGCCTGTTACACAGGAACAGGAGGAGGCCCATTCAGCCCCTCTCGAGCCTGTTACACAGGAACAGGAGGAGGTCCATTCAGCCCCTCTAGAGCCTGTTACACAGGAACAGGAGGGGCCCATTCAGCCCCTCTCGAGCCTGTGACACAGGAACATGAGGCAGACCATTCAGCCCCTCTCGAGCCTGTTAAACAGGAACAGTAGGAAGCCATTCAGCCCCTCTCGAGCCTGTTACACAGGAACAGGAGGAGGGCCATTCAGCCCCTCTCGAGCCAGTTACACAGGAACAGGAGGAGGCCATTCAGCCCCTCTCGAACCTGTTACAAAACAACAGGGGGAGGCCATTCAGCCCCTTTGATTCTGTTACACAGGAACAGTAGGAGACCAGTCAGCTCCTCTTGAGCGTGTTACACAGGAACAGGAGGAGGCCATTCAGCCCCTCTCGAGCCTGTTACACAGAAGGAGGGAGGAGGCCATTTGGCCCATCACAAGCCTGTTGCACAGGAACAGGAGGAGGCCATTCAGCCCCCACTCGAGCCTTTTACACAAGAACAGGTGGAGGCCCATTCAGACCCTCTCGAGTCTGTTACAAAGGAACAGGAGGATTCCATCCTGCCCCTCTCGAGCCTGTTAAAAAGGGACAGGAGGAGGCCATTCAGCCCCTCTGGAGCATGTTCCACAGGATCATGAGGAGGCCATTCAGCCCTTGTTCAGCCTGTTACACAGGAACAGGAGGTAGCAATCAGCCCCTCTTGAGCCTGTTACACAGGAACAGGAGGAGACCATTCAGCCCCTCTCGAGCCTGATACACAGGAACAGGAGGAGACCATTCAGCCCCTCTCGAGCCTGTTTCACAGGAACAGGAGGAGCCCATTCAGCCCCTCTCGAGCATGTGACACAGGAACAGGAGGAGGCCATTCAACCCCTTTCGATCCTGTTACACAGGAACAGGAGGAGGCCATTCCTCCCCTCTCGAGCCTGTTACACATGAACAGGTGGAGGCTCGTTCAGCTCCTCTCGAGCCTGTTACACAGGAACAGGAGGAGGCCCATTCAGCCCCTCTCGAGCCTGTTACACAGGAACAGGAGGAGGTCCATTCAGCCCCTCTAGAGCCTGTTACACAGGAACAGGAGGAGGCCCATTCAGCCCCTCTCGAGCCTGTGACACAGGAACATGAGGCAGACCATTCAGCCCCTCTCGAGCCTGTTAAACAGGAACAGTAGGAAGCCATTCAGCCCCTCTCGAGCCTGTTACACAGGAACAGGAGGAGGCCATTCAGCCCCTCTCGAACCTGTTACAAAACAACAGGGGGAGGCCATTCAGCCCCTTTGATTCTGTTACACAGGAACAGTAGGAGACCAGTCAGCTCCTCTTGAGCGTGTTACACAGGAACAGGAGCAGGACCATTCAGCCCCTCTCGAGCCTGTTACACAGAAGGAGGAGGAGGCCATTTGGCCCATCACAAGCCTTTTGCACAGGAACAGGAGGAGGCCATTCAGCCCCACTCGAGCCTTTTACACAAGAACAGGTGGAGGCCCATTCAGACCCTCTCGAGTCTGTTACAAAGGAACAGGAGGATCCCATCCTGCCCCTCTCGAGCCTGTTAAAAAGGGACAGGAGGAGGCCATTCAGCCCCTCTGGAGCATGTTCCACAGGATCATGAGGAGGCCATTCAGCCCTTGTTCAGCCTGTTACACAGGAACAGGAGGTAGCAATCAGCCCCTCTTGAGCCTGTTACACAGGAACAGGAGGAGACCATTCAGCCCCTCTCGAGCCTGATACACAGGAACAGGAGGAGACCATTCAGCCCCTCTCGAGCCTGTTTCACAGGAACAGGAGGAGGCCCATTCAGCCCCTCTCGAGCATGTGACACAGGAACAGGAGGAGGCCCATTCAGGCCCTCTCGAGCCTGTTACACAGGAACAGGAGGAGACCATTCAGCCCCTCTGGAGCCTCTTACACACGAACAGGAGGAGGCCATTCAGCCCCTCTCGAGCCTGTTACACAGGAACGGGAGGATCCCATTCAGACCCTCTCGAGCCTGTTCCGCAGGAACAGGAGGAGGCTGTTCAGCACCTCTCGACCCTGTTAAACAGTGACAGGACAAGGCCCATTCAGACACTCTCGAGCCTGTTACACAGCAACAGTAGGAGGACCATTCAGCCCCTTTAAACCTGTTACACAGGAACTGGAGGAGCCCATTCACCCCTCTCGAGCCTGTTACACAGCAACAGGAGGAGGCCATTCAGCTCCTCTTGAGCCTGTTACACAGGAACAGAAGGAGGACCCATTCAGCCCCGCTCGAGCCTGTTACACAGGAACATGAGGAGGCCATTCAGCGCCTCTCGAGCCTGTTACGCAGGAACAGGAGGAGGCCATTCAGCCCCTCTCGAGCCTGTTACACAGGAACAGGAAGAGGCCATTCAGACCCACTCGAGCCTGTTACACAGGAACAGTAGAAGGCCATTCAGCCCCTCTCGAGCCTGTTAAACAGGAACAGGAGGAGGCCATTCAGCCCCTTTGAGCCTGTTACACAGGAACAGTAGGAGGCCATTCAGTTCCTCTCAAGCCTGTTACACAGGAACAGGAGGTGCCCATTCAGCCTCTCTGGAGCCTGTTACACAGGAACTGGAGGAGGCCATTCACCCCTCTCGAGCCTGTTACACAGCAACAGGAGGAAGCCATTCAGCCCCTCTCGAACCTGTTACACAGGAACAGGAGGAGTCCATTCAGCCCCTCTCGAGCCTGTTACACAGGAACAGGAGGTGGCCATTCAGCCCCTCTCGAGCCTGTTACACAGGAACAGGAGGAGGCCCATTCAGCCCCTCTTGAGTCTGTTACACAGGAAAAGGAGGACCACATTCTGCCCCTCTTGAGCCTGTTGCACAGGAACAGGAGGAGGTTAATTCAGCCCCTCTCGAGCCTGTTAGACAGGAACAGGAGGATGACCGCTCAGCCCCTCTCGAGACTGTTACACAGGAACAGGAGGAGGCCCATTCAGCCCCTTTAAACCTGTTACAAAGGAACAGGAGGAGGCCCATTCAGCCCCTCTGGAGCCTGTTACACAGGAACTGGAGGAGGCCATTCACCCCTCTCGAGCCTGTTACACAGCAACAGGAGGAAGCCATTCAGCCCCTCTCGAGCCTGTCGCCCATGAACAGGAGGAGGCCTATTCAGCCTCTCTCGAGCCTGTTACACAGAAACAGGAGGAGGCCAGTCAGCCCCTCTCGAGCAGGAAACACAGGAACAGTAGGAGGCCATTCAAACCCTTTCGAGCCTGTTACACAGGAACAGGAGGAGGCCCATTCAGCCCCTCTCGAGTCTGTTACACAGGAACAGGAGGAGGCCATTCCTCCCCTGTCGAGCCTGTTACACAGGAACAGGTGGAGGCCATTCAGCCCCTCTCAACCCTGTTACACAGGAACAGGAGGTGGCCATTCAGCCCCTCTCGAGCCTGTTACACAGGAACAGGAGGAGGCCCATTCAGCCCATCTCGAGCCTATTACACAGGAACAGGAGGAGGCCATTCAGCCCCTCTCGAGCCTGTTACTCAGGAACAGGAGGAGGCCATTCAGCCCCTCTCGAGCCTGTTACACAGGAACAGGAAGAGGCCATTCAGACCCACTCGAGCCTGTTACACAGGAACAGTAGAAGGCCATTCAGCCCCTCTCGAGCCTGTTAAACAGGAACAGGAGGAGGCCATTCAGCCCCTTTGAACCTGTTACACAGGAACAGTAGGAGGCCATTCAGTTCCTCTCAAGCCTGTTACACAGGAACAGGAGGTGCCCATTCAGCCCCTCTGGAGCCTGTTACACAGGAACTGGAGGAGGCCATTCACCCCTCTCGAGCCTGTTACACAGCAACAGGAGGAAGCCATTCAGCCCCTCTCGAACCTGTTACACAGGAACAGGAGGAGTCCATTCAGCCCCTCTCGAGCCTGTCGCCCATGAACAGGAGGAGGCCTATTCAGCCTCTCTCGAGCCTGTTACACAGAAACAGGAGGAGGCCAGTCAGCCCCTCTCGAGCCTGTTACACAGGAACAGTAGGAGGCCATTCAGCCCCTTTCGAGCCTATTACACAGGAACAGGAGGAGGCCCATTCAGCCCCTCTCGAGCCTGTTACACAGGAACAGGAGGAGGCCCATTCAGCCCCTCTCGAGCCTGTTACACAGGAACAGGAGGAGGCCATTCAGCCCCTCTCGTGCCTGTTACACAGGAACAGCAGGTGGCCATTCAGCCCCTCCCGAGCCTGTTAGACAGGAACAGGAGGAGGTCATTCAGCAACTCTCGAGCCTGTTACACAGGAACAGGAGCAGGACCATTCAGCCCCTCTTGACCCTGTTACACACGAACAGGAGGAGGCCCATTCAGCCCCTCTCGAGCCTGTTACACAGGAACAGGAGGATCCCATTCAGCAGCTGTCGAGCCTGTTACACAGGAACAGGAGAAGGCCCATTGAGCCCCTCTCGAGTGTGTTACACAGGAACAGGAGGAGGCCATTCAGCCCCTCTCGAGCCTGTTGCACAGGAACAGGAAGAGGCCCATTCAGCCCCTCTCAAACCTGTTACACAGGAAATGGAGGAGGCCTTTCAGCCTCTCTAGAAAATGTTACACAGGAACAGGAGGAGTTCCAATCAGCCCGTCTCGAACCTGTTACACAGGAACAGGAGGAGGCCCATTCAACCCCTCTCGAGCTTGTTACACAGGAACAGACAGAGGCCATTCATCCCCTCTCGAGCCTGTTACACAGGAACAGGAGGAGGCCCATTCAGCCCCTCTCGAACCTGTTACACAGAAACAGGAGGAGGCCATTGAACCCCTTTTGAGCCTGTTACACAGGCACAGGAGGAGGCCATCCAGCCCCTTTCGAGCCTGTTACACGGGAAGAGGAGGAGGTCATTCAGCCCCTCTTGAGCCTGTTACACAGGAACAGAAGGAGGACCATTCAGCCCCTCTTGAGCCTGTTACACAGGAACAGGAGGAGTCTCATTCAGCTCCTCTCGACCCTATTACACAGGAACAAGTGGAGGTCCATCAGCCCCTCTCGAGCCTTTTACACAGGAACAGGAGGAACCCATTCAGCCCCTCTCGAGTCGGTGAAACTGGAACAGGCGGAGGCCATTCATCCCCTCTTGAGCCCGTTACACAGGAACATGAGGAGGCCCATTCAGCTTCTCTCGAGGCGGTGGAACAGGAGGAGGCCATTCAGCCCCTCTCGAGCCTGTTACACAGGAACAGGAGGAGGCCATTCAGCCCCTCTCGAGCCTGTTACAACAGAACACGAGGAGGCCATTCAGCCCCTCTCAAGCCTGTTACATAGGAACAGGAGGAGGCCATTCAGCCCCTCTCGAGCCTGTTACACAGGAACAGGAGGAGCCATTCAGCCCCTCTTGAGCCTGTTACACAGGAACAGGAGGAGGCCCCATTCAGCCCCTCTCGAGCCTGTTACACAGGAACAGGAGGAGGTCCATTCAACCCTTCTCGAGCCTGTTACACAGGTACAGGAGGAGGCCCATTCAACCCCTCTCGAGCCTGTTACACAGGAATAGGAGTTGGCCCAATTAGCCCCTCTCGAGCTTGTTACACAGGAACAGGAGGAGCCATTCAGCCCCTCTCGAGCCTGTTACACAGGAATAGGAGGAGGCCCATTCAGCCCCTCTCGAGCCTGTTACACAGGAACAGGAGGATCCCATTCAGCAGCTCTCCAGCCTGTTACACAGGAACAGGAGAAGGCCCATTCAGCCCCTCACTAACCTGTTACACAGGAACAGGATGAAGCCATTCAGCTCCTCTCGAGCCTGTTACACAGGAACAGGAGGAGCCTCATTCCGCTCCTCTCGAGGCTGTTACACAGGAACAGGGGGAGGCCATTCAGCCCCTCTCAAAACTGTTACACAGCAACAGGAGGAGGCCATTCAGCCCCTCTCGAGCCTGTTACACTGGAACAGGAGGAGGCCTTTCAACTCCTCTCAAGCCTGTTACACAGGAACAGGAGGAGCCCCAGTCGGTCCCTCTCGAGCCTGTTACACTGGAACAGGAGCGGCCTTTCAACTCCTCTCGAGCCTGTTACACAGGAACAGGAGGAGCCCCATTCGGTCCCTCTCGAGCCTGTTACACAGGAATAGGGGGAGGCCCATTCAGCCCCTCTCGAGCCTGTTACACAGGAACAGGAGGATCCCATTCAGCAGCTCTCCAGCCTGTTACACAGGAACAGGAGAAGGCCCATTCAGCCCCTCACTAGCCTGTTACACAGGAACAGGATGAAGCCATTCAGCCCCTCTCGAGCCTGTTACAGAGGAACAGGAGGAGGCCATTCAGCCCCTCTCGAGCCTGTTACACAGGAACAGGAGGAGCCTCATTCCGCTCCTCTCGAGGCTGTTACACAGGAACAGGAGGAGGCCATTCAGCCCCTCTCAAACCTGTTACACAGCAACAGGAGGAGGCCATTCAGCCCCTCCCGAGCCTGTTGCACTGGAACAGGACGAGGCCTTTCAACTCCTCTCGAGCATGTTACACAGGAACAGGAGGATCCCATTCAGCCCCTCTCGAGTGTGTTACACAGGAACAGGAGGAGGTCATTCAGCCCCTCTCGAGCCTGTTACACAGGAACAGGAGGATCCCATTCAGCCCCTCTCGATGCTGTTACACTGGAATAGGAGGAGGCCCATTCAGCCCCAATCGAACCTGTTACACAGGAAAAGGACGAGGCCATTCAGCCCCTCTCGAGCCAGTTACACAGGAACAGGTGGAGACTCATTCAGCTCCTCTCGAGCCTTTTACACAGGAAGACGAGGTGGCCATTCAGCCCCTCTTGAGCCTGTTACACAGGAACAGGCGGAGTCCATTCAGCCCTTCTTGAGCCTGTTACACAGGAACAGCAGGAGTCCTTTCAACTCCTCTTGAGCCTGTTACACAGGAACTGGATGAGGCCATTCAGCCCCTCTCGAGCCTGTTACCCAGGAACAGGAGGAGGCCATTCAGCCCCTCTAGAGCCTGTTACACAGGAACAGGAGGAGGCCCATTCAGCCCCTCTCGAGCCTGTGACACAGGAACATGAGGCAGACCATTCAGCCCCTCTCGAGCCTGTTAAACAGGAACAGTAGGAAGCCATTCAGCCCCTCTCGAGCCTGTTACACAGGAACAGGAGGAGGCCCATTCAGCCCCTCTCGAGCCTGTTACACAGGAACAGGAGGAGGCCCATTCAGCCCCTCTCGAGCCTGTTACTCAGGAACAGGAGGAGGCCCGTTCAGCCCCTCTCGAGCCTGTTACACAGGAACAGGAGGAGGCCCATTCAGCCCCTTTCGAGCCTGTTACACAGGAACAGGAGGATTCCATTCAGCCCCTCTCGAGTGTGTTACACAGGAAGAGGAGGAGGCCATTCAGCCCCTCTCGAGCCTGTTACACAGAAACAAGAGGATCCCATTCAGCCCCTCTCGATGCTGTTACACAGGAACAGGAGGAGGACCATTCAGCCCCTCTCGAGCCTGTTACACAGGAACAGGAGGAGGCCATTCAGTCCCTCTCGAGCCTGTTACACAGGAACAGAAGGAGGCCATTCAGTCCCTCTCGAGCCTGTTACACAGGAACAGGAGGAGGCCCATTCAGCCCCTCTTGAGCCTGTTACACAGGAACAGGAGGAGACTCATTCAGCTCCTCTCGAGCCTTTTACACAGGAAGAGGAGGAGGCCATTCAGCCCCTCTTGAGCCTGTTACACCGGAACAGGTGGAGTCCATTCAGCCCTTCTTGAGCCTGTTACACAGGAACAGGAGGAGGCCATTCAGCCCCTCTCGAGTCTGTTACACAGGAACAGGGTCAGACATTCAGCCCCTCTCGAGCCTGTTACACAGGAACAGGAGGAGGCCCCATTCAGCCCCACTCGAGCCTGTTACACAAAAACAGGAGGAGGCCATTCAGCCCCACTCAAGCCTGTTACACAGGAACAGGAGGAGGCCATTCATCACTCTCTAGCCTGTTAAACAGGAACAGGAGGAGGCCCATTCAGCCCCTCTCGAGTCTGTTACACAGCAACAGGAGGAGGCCATTCAGCCCCTCTTGAGCCTGTTACACCGGAACAGGTGGAGTCCATTCAGCCCCTCTCGAGCCTGTTACACAGGAACAGGAGGAGGCCAATTCAACCCCTCTCAAGCCTGTTACACAGGAACAGGAGGAGGCCCATTCAACCCCTCTCGAGCCTGTTACACAGGAACAGGAGGAGGCCATTCAGTCCCTCTTGAGCCTGTTACACAGGACGAGGAGGAGGCCATTCAGCCCCTCTCGAGCCTGTTACACAGGAACAGGAGGAGGCCATTCAGCCACTCTCGAGCCGGTTACGCAGGAACAGGAGAGGCCATTCTGCCCCTTTTGAGCCTGTTACACAGGAGTAGGAGGAGGCCATTCATCACCTGTTGAGCCTGTTACACAGGAACAGGAGGAGGACCATTCAGCCCCTCTCGATTCTGTTACACAGGAACAGGAGGAGGCCATTCAGCCCGTTTCGAGCCTTTTACAGAGGATCAGGAGGAGGCCCATTCAGGCCCCTTTGGAGCCTGTTACACAGGAACAGGACGAGGCCATTCAGCCCCTCTCGAGCCTGTTACACAGGAACAGGAGGAGGCCTCATTCAGCCCCAGTCGAGCCTGTTACACAAAAAGAGGAGGAGGCCATTCAGCCCCTCTCGAGCCTGTTACACAGGAACATCAGGAGCCCATTCAGCCCCTCTCGAGTCTGTTACACAGGAACAAGACGAGGCCATTCAGCCCCTCTCGATCCTATTACACAAAAATAGGAGGAGGCCCATTCAGCCCCTCTCGAGCCTGTTACACAGGAACAGGAGGAGGACCCATTCAGCCCCTCTCGAGCCTGTTCCACAGGAACAGGAGGAGGCCATTCAGTCCCTCTCGAGCCTGTTCCACAGGAACAGGAGGAGGCCATTCAGACCCTCTCGAGCCTGTTACACAGGAACATGTGGAGCCTCATTCAGTCCCTTTCGAGCCTGTTTCAGAGGAAAAGGTGGAAGCCATTCAGCCCCTCTCGAGCCTGTTAGACTGGAACAGGATGAGGCCCATTCAGCCCCTCTCAAGCCTGTTACACAGGAACAGCAGGAGGCCATTCAGCCCCTCTCGAGCCTGTTACACAGGGACAGGAGGAAGCGCATTCAGCTCCTCTTGAGCCTGTTACACAGGATCAGGAGGAGGCCATTCAGCCCCTCTCCTGCGTGTTACACAGGGACAGGAGGAGGCCCATTCAACCCCTCTCGAGCCTGTTACACAGGAACAGGAGGAGGCCCATTCAGCCCCTCTCGAAACTGTTACACAGGAACAGGAGGAGGCCATTCAGTCCCTCTCGAGCCTGTTCCACAGGAACAGGAGGAGGCCATTCAGTCCCTCTCGAGCCTGTTGCACAGGAACATGTGGAGCCTCATTCAGTCCCTTTCGAGCCTGTTTCAGAGGAAAAGGTGGAAGCCATTCAGCCCCTCTTGAGCCTGTTAGACTGGAACAGGATGAGGCCCATTCAGCCCCTTTCAAGCCTGTTACACAGGCCCCGGTGGAGATTATTCAGACCCTCTCGAGCCTGTTACACAGGAACAGGAGGAGACTCATACAGCACTTCTTGAGCCTGTTACACAGGCACAGGAGGAGGCCATTCAGTCCCTTTCGAGCCTGTTACACAGGAACAGGAGGAGGCCATTCAGCACCTCTCGAGCCTGTTACACAGGAACAGAAGGAGGACCATTCAGCCCCTCTTGAGCCTGTTACACAGGAACAGGAGGAGGCCATTCAGCTCCTCTCGACCCTGTTACACAGGAACAAGTGGAGGTCCATCAGCCCCTCTCGAGCCTTTTACACAGGAACAGGAGGAGCCGATTCAGCCCCTCTCGCGTCGGTTAAACTGGAACAGGCGGAGGCCATTCATCCCCTCTTGAGCCCGTTACACAGCAACAGGAGGAGGCCATTCAGCTCCACTTGAGCGTGTTACACAGGAACAGGAGGAGGCCATTCAGCCCCTCTCGAGCCTGTTACACAGCAACAGGAGCAGGACCATTCAGCCCCGCTCGCGTCTGTTACTCTGGAACAGGAGGAGGCCCATTCAGCCCCGCTCGAGCCTGTTACACAGGAACAGGAGGAGGCCATTCAGCGCCTCTCGAGCCTGTTACGCAGGAACAGGAGGAGGCCATTCAGCCCCTCTCGAGCCTGTTACACAGGAACAGGAAGAGGCCATTCAGACCCACTCGAGCCTGTTACACAGGAACAGTAGAAGGCCATTCAGCCCCTCTCGAGCCTGTTAAACAGGAACAGGAGGAGGCCATTCAGCCCCTTTGAGCCTGTTACACAGGAACAGTAGGAGGCCATTCAGTTCCTCTCAAGCCTGTTACACAGGAACAGGAGGTGCCCATTCAGCCCCTCTGGAGCCTGTTACACAGGAACTGGAGGAGGCCATTCACCCCTCTCGAGCCTGTTACATAGCAACAGGAGGAAGCCATTCAGCCGCTCTCGAACCTGTTACACAGGAACAGGAGGAGTCCATTCAACCCCTCTCGAGCCTGTCGCCCATGAACAGGAGGAGGCCTATTCAGCCTCTCTCGAGCCTGTTACACAGAAACAGGAGGAGGCCAGTCAGCCCCTCTCGAGCCTGTTACGCAGGAACAGTAGGAGGCCATTCAGCCCCTTTCGAGCCTGTTACACAGGAACAGGAGGAGGCCCATTCAGCCCCTCTCGAGTCTGTTACACAGGAACAGGAGGAGGCCATTCCTCCCCTCTCGAGCCTGTTACACAGGAACAGGTGGAGGCTCGTTCAGCTCCTCTCGAGCCTGTTACACAGGAACAGGAGGATCCCATTCAGCCCTTCTTGAGCCAGTTACACAGGAACCGGAGGAGGCCCATTCAGCCCCTCTCGAGCCTGTTACACAGGAACAGGAGGAGGTCCATTCAGCCCCTCTAGAGCCTGTGACACAGGAACAGGAGGAGGCCCATTCAGCCCCTCTCGAGCCTGTTACACAGGAACTGGAGGATCCCATTCAGCCCATCTCGAGCCTGTTACTCAGGAACAGGAGGAGGCCCATTCAGCCCCTCTCGAGCCTGTTACACAGGAACAGGAGGAGGTCCATTCAGCCCCTCTAGAGCCTGTGACACAGGAACAGGAGGAGGCCCATTCAGCCCCTCTCGAGCCTGTTACACAGGAACTGGAGGATCCCATTCAGCCCATCTCGAGCCTGTTACTCAGGAACAGGAGGAGGCCCATTCAGCACATCTCGAGCCTGTTACACAGGAACAGGAGGAGGCCCATTCAGCCCCTCTCGAGCCTGTTACACAGGAAGAGGAGGAGGCCATTCAGCCCCTCTCGAGCCTGTTACACAGGAACAGGAGGTGGCCATTCAGCCCCTCTCGAGCCTGTTACACAGGAACAGGAGGAGGCCCATTCAACCCCTCTTGAGTCTGTTACACAGGAAAAGGAGGATCCCATTCTGCCCCTCTTGAGCCTGTTGCACAGGAACAGGAGGAGGTTAATTCAGCCCCTCTCGAGCCTGTTAGACAGGAACTGCAGGATGACCGCTCAGCCCCTCTCGAGCCTGTTACACAGGAACAGGAGGAGGCCCATTCAGCCCCTCTCGAGCCTCTTACACAGGATCAGGAGGAGGCCATTCAGCTCCTCTCGAGCCTGTTACACAGGAACTGCAGGATGACCGCTCAGCCCCTCTCGAGCCTGTTACACAGGAACAGGAGGAGCACATTCAGCCCCTCTCGAGCCTGTTACACAGGAACAGGAGGAGGCCATTCAGCCCCTCTCAAGCCTGTTACACAGGAACAGGAGGAGGCCCATTCAGCCCCTCTTGAGTCTGTTACACAGGAAAAGGAGGATCCAATTCTGCCCCTCGAGCCTGTTGCACAGGAACAGGAGGAGGTTAATTCATCCCCTCTCGAGCCTGTTAGACAGGAACAGGAGGATGACCGCTCAGCCCCTCTCGAGCCTGTTACACAGGAACAGGAGGAGGCCCATTCAGCCCCTCTCGAGCCTGTTACACAGGAACAGGAGGAGGCCCATTCAGCCCCTCTCGAACCTGTTACACAGGAACAGGAGGAGGCCATTCAGCCCCTCTCGAGCCTGTTACACAGGAACAGGAGGAGGCCATTCAGCCCCTATCGAGCCTGTTACACAGGAACAGGAGGAGGCCATTCAGCCCCTCTGGAGCCTGTTACATAGCAACAGGAGGAGGTCCATTCAGGCCTTCTTCAGCCTGTTACACAGGAACGCGAGGCGACCACTCAGCCCCTCTCGAGCCTGTTACACAGGAACAGGAGGAGGCCCAATCAGCCCCTCTCGAACCTCCTAGACACAGGAACAGGAGGAAGACCATTCAGCCCCTATCGAGCCTGTTCCACAGGAACAGGAGGAGGCCCATTCAGCCCCTCTCGAGCCTGTTACAAAGAAATAGGAGGAGGCCATTCAGCCCCTCTCGAGCCAGTCGCCCAGGAACAGGAGGAGGCCCAATCGGTCCCTCTCGAGCCTGTTACACAGGAACAGTAGGAAGCCATTCAGCCCCTCTTGAGCCTGTTGCACAGGAACAGTTGGAGGCCATTCAGCCCCTCTCGAGCCTGTTACACAGGAACAGGAGGAGGCCCATTCAGCCCATCTCGAGCCTGTTACTCAGGAACAGGAGGAGGCCCATTCAGCCCCTCTCGAGCCTGTTACACAGGAACAGGAGGAGGTCCATTCAGCCCCTCTCGAGCCTGTTACACAGGAACAGGAGGTGGCCATTGATCCCCTCTCGAGCCTGTTACACAGGAACAGGAGGAGGCCCATTCAGCACATCTCGAGCCTGTTACACAGGAACAGGAGGAGGCCCATTCAGCCCCTCTCGAGCCTGTTACACAGGAAGAGGAGGAGGCCATTCAGCCCCTCTCGAGCCTGTTACACAGGAACAGGAGGTGGCCATTCAGCCCCTCTCGAGCCTGTTACACAGGAACAGGAGGAGGCCCATTCAACCCCTCTTGAGTCTGTTACACAGGAAAAGGAGGATCCCATTCTGCCCCTCTTGAGCCTGTTGCACAGGAACAGGAGGAGGTTAATTCAGCCCCTCTCGAGCCTGTTAGACAGGAACTGCAGGATGACCGCTCAGCCCCTCTCGAGCCTGTTACACAGGAACAGGAGGAGGCCCATTCAGCCCCTCTCGAGCCTCTTACACAGGATCAGGAGGAGGCCATTCAGCTCCTCTCGAGCCTGTTACACAGGAACAGGAGGAGCACATTCAGCCCCTCTCGAGCCTGTTACACAGGAACAGGAGGAGGCCATTCAGCCCCTCTCAAGCCTGTTACACAGGAACAGGAGGAGGCCCATTCAGCCCCTCTTGAGTCTGTTACACAGGAAAAGGAGGATCCAATTCTGCCCCTCTTGAGCCTGTTGCACAGGAACAGGAGGAGGTTAATTCATCCCCTCTCGAGCCTGTTAGACAGGAACAGGAGGATGACCGCTCAGCCCCTCTCGAGCCTGTTACACAGGAACAGGAGGAGGCCCATTCAGCCCCTCTCGAGCCTGTTACACAGGAACAGGAGGAGGCCATTCCGCCCCTCTCGATTCTGTTACACAGGAACAGGAGGAGGCCCAATCAGCCCCTCTCGAACCTCCTAGACACAGGAACAGGAGAAAGACCATTCTGCCCCTCTCGAGCCTGTTCCGCAGGAACAGGAGGAGGCCCATTCAGCCCCTCTCGAGCCTGTTACAAAGAAATAGGAGGAGGCCATTCAGCCCCTCTCGAGTCTGTCGCCCAGGAACATAGGAGGCCATTCAGCCCCTCTCGAGCCTGTTACACAGGAACAGGAGGAGGCCATTCAGCCCCTCTCGAGCCTGTTACACAGGAACAGGAGGAGGCCATTCAGCCCCTATCGAGCCTGTTACACAGGAACAGGAGGAGACCATTCAGCCCCTCTCAAGCCTGTTACACAGGAACAGGAGGAGGCCCATTCAGCCCCTCTTGAGTCTGTTACACAGGAAAAGGAGGATCCCATTCAGCCCTTCTCGAGCCTGTTACAAAGAAATAGGAGGAGGCCATTCAGCCCATCTCGAGTCTGTCGCCCAGGAACATAGGAGGCCATTCAGCCCCTCTCGAGTCTGTTACACAGGCACAGGAGGATCCCATCCAGCCCCTCTCAAGCCTGTTAAAAAGGGACAGGAGGAGTCCATTCAGCCCCTCTGGAGACTGTTCCACAGGATCATGAGGAGGCCATTCAGCCCTTCTTCATTCTGTTACACAGAAACAGGAGGTACCAATCAGCCCCTCTCGAACCTGTTACACAAGAACAGGAGGAGGCCCATTCAGCCCCTCTCGAACCCGTTACGCAGGAACAGGAGGAGGCCATTCAGCCCCTCTCTAACCTGTTACACAGGAACAGGAAGAGGCCATTCAGACCCTCTCGAGCCTGTTACACAGGAACAGCAGGAGGCCATTCAGCCTCTTTGAGCCTTTTACACAGGAACAGTAGGAGGCCATTCAGCTCCTCTTGAGCGTGTTACACAGGAACAGGAGGAGGCCATTCAGCCCCTCTCAAGCCTGTTACACAGGAACAGGAGGAGGCCATTCAGCCCCTCTGGAGCCTGTTACATAGCAACAGGAGGAGGTCCATTCAGGCCTTCTTCAGCCTGTTACACAGGAACGCGAGGCGACCACTCAGCCCCTCTCGAGACTGTTACACAGGAACAGGAGGAGGCCCAATCAGCCCCTCTCGAACCTCCTAGACACAGGAACAGGAGGAAGACCATTCAGCCCCTATCGAGCCTGTTCCACAGGAACAGGAGGAGGCCCATTCAGCCCCTCTCGAGCCTGTTACAAAGAAATAGGAGGAGGCCATTCAGCCCCTCTCGAGCCAGTCGCCCAGGAACAGGAGGAGGCCCAATCGGTCCCTCTCGAGCCTGTTACACAGGAACAGTAGGAAGCCATTCAGCCCCTCTTGAGCCTGTTGCACAGGAACAGTTGGAGGCCATTCAGCCCCTCTCGAGCCTGTTACACAGGAACAGGAGGAGGCCCATTCAGCCCATCTCGAGCCTGTTACTCAGGAACAGGAGGAGGCCCATTCAGCCCCTCTCGAGCCTGTTACACAGGAACAGGAGGAGGTCCATTCAGCCCCTCTCGAGCCTGTTACACAGGAACAGGAGGTGGCCATTGATCCCCTCTCGAGCCTGTTACACAGGAACAGGAGGAGGCCCGTTCAACCCCTCTCGAGCCTGTTACACAGGAACAGGAGGAGGCCATTCAGCCCCTCTCGAGCCTGTTACAGAGGAACAGGAGGAGGCCCATTCAGCCCCTCTCAAGCCTGTTACACAGGAACAGGAGGAGGCCCATTCAGCCCCTCTCGAGCCTGTTACACAGGAACAGGAAGAGGCCATTCAGACCCACTCGAGCCTGTTACACAGGAACAGTAGAAGGCCATTCAGCCCCTCTCGAGCCTGTTGCACAGGAACAGGAGGAGGCCATTCAGCCCCTTTGAGCCTGTTACACAGGAACAGTAGGAGGCCATTCAGTTCCTCTCAAGCCTGTTACACAGGAACAGGAGGTGCCCATTCAGCCCCTCTGGTGCCTGTTACACAGGAACTGGAGGAGGCCATTCACCCCTCTCGAGCCTGGTACATAGCAACAGGAGGAAGCCATTCAGCCCCTCTCGAACCTGTTACACAGGAACAGGAGGAGTCCATTCATCCCCTCTCGAGCCTGTCGCCCATGAACAGGAGGAGGCCATTCCTCCCCTCTCGAGCCTGTTACACAGGAACAGGAGGAGGCCCATTCAGCCCCTCTTGAGTCTGTTACACAGGAAAAGGAGGATCCCATTCTGCCCCTCTTGAGCCTGTTGCACAGGAACAGGAGGAGGTTAATTCAGCCCCTCTCGAGCCTGTTAGACAGGAACAGGAGGATGACCGCTCAGCCCCTCTCGAGACTGTTACACAGGAACAGGAGGAGGCCCATTCAGCCCCTTTAAACCTGTTACAAAGGAACAGGAGGAGGCCCATTCAGCCCCTCTGGAGCCTGTTACACGGGAAATGGAGGAGGCCATTCACCCCTCTCGAGCCTGTTACACAGCAACAGGAGGAGGCCATTCAGCTCCTCTTGAGCGTGTTACATAGGAACAGGAGGAGGCATTTCAGCCCCTCTCGAGCCTGTTACACAGCAACAGGAGCAGGACCATTCAGCCCCGCTCGAGCCTGTTACTCTGGAACAGGAGGAGGCCATTCAGCCCCGCTCGAGCCTGTTAAACAGGAACAGTAGGAAGCCATTCAGCGCCTCTCGAGCCTGTTAAGCAGTAACAGGAGGAGGCCATTCAGCCCCTCTCGAGCCTGTTACACAGGAACAGGAAGAGGCCATTCAGACCCACTCGAGCCTGTTACACAGGAACAGTAGAAGGCCGTTCAGCCCCTCTCGAGCCTGTTAAACAGGAACAGGAGGAGGCCATTCAGCCCCTTTGAGCCTGTTACACAGGAACAGTAGGAGGCCATTCAGTTCCTCCCAAGCCTGTTACACAGGAACAGGAGGTGCCCATTCAGCCCCTCTGGAGACTGTTACACAGGAACTGGAGGAGGCCATTCACCCCTCTCGAGCTTGTTGCACAGCAACAGGAGGAAGCCATTCAGCCCCTCTCGAACCTGTTACACAGGAACAGGAGGAGTCCATTCAGCCCCTCTCGAGCCTGTCGCCCATGAACAGGAGGAGGCCTATTCAGCCTCTCTCGAGCCTTTTACACAGAAACAGGAGTAGGCCAGTCAGCCGCTCTCGAGCAGGAAACACAGGAAAAGTAGGAGGCCATTCAACCCCTTTCGAGCCTGTTACACAGGAACAGGAGGAGGCCCATTCAGCCCCTCTCGAGCCTGTTACACAGGAACAGGAGGAGCCATTCAGCCCCTCTCGAGTCTGTTACACAGGAACAGGAGGAGGCCATTCCTCCCCTCTCGAGCCTGTTACACAGGCACAGGAGGATCCCATCCAGCCCCTCTCGAGCCTGTTAAAAAGGGACAGGAGGAGTCCATTCAGCCCCTCTGGAGACTGTTCCACAGGATCATGAGGAGGCCATTCAGCCCTTCTTCAGCCTGTTACACAGGAACAGGAGGTACCAATCAGCCCCTCTCGAACCTGTTACACAAGAACAGGAGGAAGCCCATTCAGCCCCTCTCGAGCCTGTTACACAGGAACAGGAGGAGGCCATTCCGCCCCTCTCGAGCCTGTTACACAGGAACAGGATGAGGCCATTCAGCCCCTCTCGATTCTGTTACACAGGAACAGGAGGAGGCCATTCAGCCCCTCTCGAGACTGTTACACAGGAACAGGAGGATCCCATTCAGCCCCTCTCGAGCCTGTTACAAAGAAAATGGAGGAGGCCATTCAGCCCCTCTCGAGTCTGTCGCCCAGGAACATAGGAGGCCATTCAGCCCCTCTCGAGTCTGTTACACAGGCACAGGAGGATCCCATCCAGCCCCTCTCGAGCCTGTTAAAAAGGGACAGGAGGAGTCCATTCAGCCCCTCTGGAGACTGTTCCACAGGATCATGAGGAGGCCATTCAGCCCTTCTTCAGCCTGTTACACAGGAACAGGAGGTACCAATCAGCCCCTCTCGAGCCTGTTACGCAGGAACAGGAGGAGGCCATTCAGCCCCTCTCGAACCTGTTACACAGGAACAGGAGGAGGCCATTCAGCCCCTCTCTAACCTGTTACACAGGAACAGGAAGAGGCCATTCAGACCCTCTCGAGCCTGTTACACAGGAACAGGAAGAGGCCATTCAGCTCCTCTTGAGCGTGTTACACAGGAACAGGAGGAGGCCATTCAGCCCCTCTCAAGCCTGTTACACAGGAACAATAGGAGGCCCATTCAGCCCCTCTGGAGCCTGTTACATAGGAACAGGAGGAGGCCATTCAGCCCCTCTGGAGCCTGTTACACAGGAACAGGTGGAGGCTCGTTCAGCTCCTCTCGAGCCTGTTACACAGGAACAGTAGGAGGCCAGTCAGCCCCTCTCGAGCCTGTTACACAGGAACAGAAGGAGGCCAGTCAGCCCCTCTCGAGCAGGAAACACAGGAACAGTAGGAGGCCATTCAACCCCTTTCGAGCCTGTTACACAGGAACAGGAGGAGGCCCATTCAGCCCCTCTCGAGCCTGTTACACAGGAACAGGTGGAGGCTCGTTCAGCTCCTCTCGAGCCTGTTACACAGGAACAGGAGGAGGCCATTCAGCCTCTTTGAGCCTTTTACACAGGAACAGTAGGAGGCCAGTCAGCCCCTCTCGAGCAGGAAACACAGGAACAGTAGGAGGCCATTCAACCCCTTTCGAGCCTGTTACACAGGAACAGTAGGAGGCCATTCAGCCCCTCTCGAGCCTGTTACACAGGAACAGGAGGAGGCCCATTCAGCCCCTCTCAAGTCTGTTACACAGGAACAGGAGGAGGCCATTCCTCCCCTCTCGAGCCTGTTACACAGGAACAGGAGGATCCCATTCAGCCCCTCTCGAGCCTGTTACACAGGAACAGGAGGAGGTCCATTCAGCCCCTCTAGAGCCTGTTACACAGGAACAGGAGGAGGCCCATTCAGCCCCTCTCGAGCCTGTGACACAGGAACATGAGGCAGACCATTCAGCCCCTCTCGAGCCTGTTAAACAGGAACAGTAGGAAGCCATTCAGCTCCTCTCGAGCCTGTTACACAGGAACAGGAGGAGGCCATTCAGCCCCTGTCAAGCCTGTTACACAGGAACAGGAGGAGGCCATTCAGCCCCTCTGCAGCCTGTTACATAGCAACAGGAGGAGGTCCATTCAGGCCTTCTTCAGCCTGTCACACAGGAACGCGAGGCGACCACTCAGCCCCTCTCGAGACTGTTACACAGGAACAGGAGGAGGCCCAATCAGCCCCTCTCGTACCTCCTAGACACAGGAACAGGAGGAAGACCATTCAGCCCCTATCGAGCCTGTTCCACAGGAACAGGAGGAGGCCCATTCAGCCCCTCTCGAGCCTGTTACAAAGAAATAGGAGGAGGCCATTCAGCCCCTCTCGAGCTAGTCGCCCAGGAACAGGAGGAGACCCAATCGGTCCCTCTCGAGCCTGTTACACAGGAACAGTAGGAAGCCATTCAGCCCCTCTTGAGCCTGTTACACAGGAACAGTTGGAGGCCATTCAGCCCCTCTCGAGCCTGTTACACAGGAACAGGAGGAGGCCCATTCAGCCCATCTCGAGCCTGTTACTCAGGAACAGGAGGAGGCCCATTCAGCCCCTCTCGAGCCTGTTACACAGGAACAGGAGGAGGTCCATTCAGCCCCTCTCGAGCCTGTTACACAGGAACAGGAGGAGGCCATTGATCCCCTCTCGAGCCTGTTACACAGGAACAGGAGAAGGCCTGTTCAACCCCTCTCGAGCCTGTTACACAGGAACAGGAGGAGGCCATTCAGCCCCTCTCGAGCCTGTTACAGAGGAACAGGAGGAGGCCCATTCAGCCCCTCTCGAGCCTGTTACACAGGAACAGGAGGAGGCCCATTCAGCCCCTCTTGAGTCTGTTACACAGGAAAAGGAGGATCCCATTCTGCCCCTCTTGAGCCTGTTGCACAGGAACAGGAGGAGGTTAATTCAGCCCCTCTCGAGCCTGTTAGACAGGAACAGGAGGATGACCGCTCAGCCCCTCTCGAGACTGTTACACAGGAACAGGAGGAGGCCCATTCAGCCCCTTTAAACCTGTTACAAAGGAACAGGAGGAGGCCCATTCAGCCCCTCTGGAGCCTGTTACACGGGAAATGGAGGAGGCCATTCACCCCTCTCGAGCCTGTTACACAGCAACAGGAGGAGGCCATTCAGCTCCTCTTGAGCGTATAACATAGGAACAGGAGGAGGCCATTCAGCCCCTCTCGAGCCTGTTACACAGCAACAGGAGCAGGACCATTCAGCCCCGCTCGAGCCTGTTACTCTGGAACAGGAGGAGGCCCATTCAGCCCCGCTCGTGCCTGTTACACAGGAACAGGAGGAGGCCCATTCAGCCCCACTCGAGCCTGTTAAACAGGAACAGTAGGAAGCCATTCAGCGCCTCTCGAGCCTGTTAAGCAGTAACAGGAGGAGGCCATTCAGCCCCTCTCGAGCCTGTTACACAGGAACAGGAAGAGGCCATTCAGACCCACTCGAGCCTGTTACACAGGAACAGTAGAAGGCCGTTCAGCCCCTCTCGAGCCTGTTAAACAGGAACAGGAGGAGGCCATTCAGCCCCTTTGAGCCTGTTACACAGGAACAGGAGGTGCCCATTCAGCCCCTCTGTAGCCTGTTACACAGGAACTGGAGGAGGCCATTCACCCCCTCTCGAGCCTGTTACACAGCAACAGGAGGAAGCCATTCAGCCCCTCTCGAACCTGTTACACAGGAACAGGAGGAGTCCATTCAGCCCCTCTCGAGCCTGTCGCCCATGAACAGGAGGAGGCCTATTCAGCCTCTCTCGAGCCTTTTACACAGAAACAGAAGTAGGCCAGTCAGCCCCTCTCGAGCAGGAAACACAGGAACAGTAGGAGGACATTCAACCCCTTTCGAGCCTGTTACACAGGAACAGGAGGAGGCCATTCAACCCCTTTCGAGCCTGTTACACAGGAACAGGAGGAGGCCCATTCAGCCCCTCTCGAGTCTGTTACACAGGAACAGGAGGAGGCTCATTCAGCTCCTCTCGAGCCTGTTACACAGGAACAGGACGATCCCATTCAGCCCTTCTTGAGCCTGTTACACAGGAACAGGAGGAGGCCCATTCAGCCCCTCTCGAGCCTGTTACACAGGAACAGGAGGAGGCCCATTCAGCCCCTCTCGAGCCTGTTACACAGGAACAGGAGGATCCCATTCAGCCCCTCTCGAGCCTGTTACACAGGAACAGGAGGAGGCCATTCAGCCCCTCTCGAGCCTGTTACACAGGAACAGGAGGAGGCCATTCAGCTCCTCTCGATTCTGTTACACAGGAACAGGAGGAGGCCCAATCAGCCCCTCTCGAACCTCATAGACACAGGAACAGGAGGAAGACCATTCAGCCCCTCTCGAGCCTGTTCCACAGGAACAGGAGGAGGCCCATTCAGCCCCTCTCGAGCCTGTTACAAAGAAATAGGAGGAGGCCATTCAGCCCCTCTCGAGCCTGTCGCCCAGGAACAGGGGGAGGCCCATTCGTTCCCTCTCGAGCCTGTTCAACAGGAAGAGGAGGAGGCCATTCAGTCCCTCTCGAGCCTGTTACACAGGAACAGGAGGAGGCCCATTCAGCCCCTCTCGAGCCTGTTACACAGGAACAGGAGGAGGCCATTCAGCCCCTCTCGAGCCTGTTACACAGGAACAGGAGGTGGCCATTCAGCCCCTCTCGAGCCTGTTACACAGGAACAGGAGGAGGCCCATTCAACCCCTCTTGAGTCTGTTACACAGGAGCAGGAGGATCCCATTCTGCCCCTCTTGAGCCTGTTGCACAGGAACAGGAGGAGGTTAATTCAGCCCCTCTCGAGCCTGTTAGACAGCAACAGGAGGATGACCGCTCAGCCCCTCTCGAGCCTGTTACACAGGAACAGGAGGAGGCCATTCAGCCCCTCTCGAGCCTGTTACACAGGAACAGGAGGTGGCCATTCAGCCCCTCTCGAGCCTGTTACACAGGAACAGGAGGAGGCCCATTCAACCCCTCTCGAGCCTCTTACACAGGAAGAGGAGGAGGCCATTCAGCTCCTATCGATTCTGTTACACAGGAACAGGAGGAGGCCCAATCAGCCCCTCTCGAGCCTGTTACACAGGAACAGGAGGAGGTTCATTCGGTCCCTCTCGAGCCTGTTACACAGGAACAGTAGGAGGCCATTCAGCCTCTCTGGAGCCTGTAACACAGGAACAGGTGGAGGCCCATTCAGCCCCTCTCGAGCCTGTTACACAGGAACAGGAGGTGGCCATTCAGCCCCTCTCGAGCCTGTTACACAGGAACAGGAGGAGGCCCATTCAACCCCTCTCGAGCCTGTTACACAGGAACAGGATGTGGCCATTCAGCCCCTCTCGAGCCTGTGACACAGGAACAGGAGGAGGACCTTTCAGCCTCTCTCGAGCCTCTTAAACAGGAACAGTAGGAATCCATTCAGCCCCTCTCGAGCCTGTTACACAGGAACAGGAGGAGGACCATTCAGCCCCTCTTGAGTCTGTTACACAGGAAAAGGAGGATACCATTCAGCCCCTCTCGAGCCTGTCGCCCATGAACAGGAGGAGGCCTATTCAGCGTCTCTCGAGCCTGTTACACAGAAACAGGAGGAGGCCAGTCAGCCCCTCTCGAGCCTGTTACACAGGAACAGAAGTAGGCCCATTCAGCCCCTCTTGAGTCTGTTACACAGGAACAGGAGGAGGCCATTCCTCCCCTCTCGAGCCTGTTACACAGGAACAGGTGGAGGCCCATTCAGCCCCTCTCAAGCCTGTTACACAGGAACAGGAGGAGGCCATTCAGCCCCTCTAGAGCCTGTTACACAGGAACATGAGGATCCCATTCATCAGCTCTCGAGCCTGTTACACAGGAACAGGAGAAGGCACATTCAGCCCCTCTCGAGCCTGTTACACAGGAACAGGAGGAGGCCCATTCAGCACCTCTCGAGCCTGTTACACAGGAACAGGAGGATCCCATTCAGCCCATCTCGAGCCTGTTACTCAGGAACAGGAGGAGGCCCATTCAGCCCCTCTCGAGACTGTTACACAGGAACAGGAGGAGGCCATTCCTCCCCTCTCGAGCCTGTTACACAGGAACAGGTGGAGGCTCGTTCAGCTCCTCTCGAGCCTGTTACACAGGAACAGGAGGATCCCATTCAGCCTTTCTTGAGCCAGTTACACAGGAACAGGAGGAGGCCCATTCAGCCCCTCTCGAGCCTGTTACACAGGAACAGGAGGAGGCCCATTCAGCCCCTCTCGAGCCTGTGACACAGGAACATGAGGCAGACCATTCAGCCCCTCTCGAGCCTGTTAAACAGGAACAGTAGGAAGCCATTCAGCCCCTCTCGAGCCTATTACACAGGAACAGTAGGAGGCCATTCCGCCCCTCTCGATTCTGTTATACAGGAACAGGAGGAGGCCCAATCAGCCCCTCTCGAGCCTGTTACAAAGAAAATGGAGGAGGCCATTCAGCCCCACTCGAGTCTGTCGCCCAGGAACATAGGAGGCCATTCAGCCCCTCTCGAGTCTGTTACACAGGCACAGGAGGATCCCATCCAGCCACTCTCGGGCCTGTTAAAAAGGGACAGGAGGAGTCCATTCAGCCCCTCTGGAGACTGTTCCACAGGATCATGAGGAGGCCATTCAGCCCTTCTTCAGCCTGTTACACAGGAACAGGAGGTACCAATCAGCCCCTCTCGAACCTGTTACACAAGAACAGGAGGAGGCCCATTCAGCCCCTCTCGAACCTGTTACGCAGGAACAGGAGGAGGCCATTCAGCCCCTCTCTAACCAGTTACACAGGAACAGGAAGAGGCCATTCAGACCCTCTCGAGCCTTTTACACAGGAACAGTAGGAGGCCATTCAGCTCCTCTTGAGCGTGTTACACAGGAACAGGAGGAGGCCATTCAGCCCCTCTCAAGCCTGTTACACAGGAACAATAGGAGGCCCATTCAGCCCCTCTGGAGCCTGTTACATAGGAACAGGAGGAGGCCATTCAGCCCCTCTGGAGCCTGTTACACAGGAACAGGTGGAGGCTCGTTCAGCTCCTCTCGAGCCTGTTACACAGGAACAGGAGGAGGCCATTCAGCCTCTTTGAGCCTTTTACACAGGAACAGTAGGAGGCCAGTCAGCCCCTCTCGAGCAGGAAACACAGGAACAGTAGGAGGCCATTCAACCCCTTTCGAGCCTGTTACACAGGAACAGGAGGAGGCCCATTCAGCCCCTCTCGAGCCTGTTGCACAGGAACAGGAAGAGGCCCATTCAGCCCCTCTCAACCCTGTTACACAGGAAATGGAGGAGGCCTTTCAGCCTCTCTCGAGCCTGTTACACAGGAACAGGAGGAGCCTCATTCAGCTCCTCTCGAGGCTGTTACACAGGAACAAGAGGAGGCCATTCAGCCCCTTTAAACCTGTTACAAAGGAACAGGAGGAGGCCCATTCAGCCCCTCTCGAGTCTGTTACACAGGAACAGGAGGAGGCCATTCCTCCCCTCTCGAGCCTGTTACACAGGAACAGGTGGAGGCTCGTTCAGCTCCTCTCGAGCCTGTTACACAGGAACAGGAGGATCCCATTCAACCCTTCTTGAGCCAGTTACACAGGAACAGGAGGAGGCCCATTCAGCCCCTCTCGAGCCTGTTACACAGGAACAGAAGGAGGTCCATTCAGCCCCTCTAGAGCCTGTTACACAGGAACAGGAGGAGGCCCATTCAGCCCCTCTCGAGCCTGTGACACAGGAACATGAGGCAGACCATTCAGCCCCTCTCGAGCCTGTTAAACAGGAACAGTAGGAAGCCATTCAGCCCCTCTCGAGCCTGTTACACAGGAACAGGAGGAGGACCATTCAGCCCCTCTCGAGCCTGTTACACAGGAACAGGAGGAGGCCATTCAGCCCCTCTCGAACCTGTTACAAAACAACAGGAGGAGGCCATTCAGCCCCTTTGATTCTGTTACACAGGAACAGTAGGAGACCAGTCAGCTCCTCTTGAGCCTGTTACACAGAAACAGGAGGAGGCCAGTCAGCCCCTCTCAAGCAGGTAACACAGGAACAGTAGGAGGCCATTCAGCCCCTTTCGAGCCTGTTACAAAGGAACAGGAGGAGGCCCATTCAGCCCCTCTCGAGTCTGTTACACAGGAACAGGAGGATCCCATTCAGCCCCTCTCGAGCCTGTTACACAGGAACAGGAGGAGGCCATTCAGCCCCTCTCGAGCCTGTTACACAGGAACAGGAGGAGGCCATTCAGCTCCTCTTGATTCTGTTACACAGGAACAGGAGGAGGCCCAATCAGCCCCTCTCGAACCTCATAGACACAGGAACAGGAGGAAGACCATTCAGCCCCTCTCGAGCCTGTTCCACAGGAACAGGAGGAGGCCCATTCAGCCCCTCTCGAGCCTGTTACAAAGAAATAGGAGGAGGCCATTCAGCCCCTCTCGAGCCTGTCGCCCAGGAACAGGGGGAGGCCCATTCGTTCCCTCTCGAGCCTGTTCAACAGGAAGAGGAGGAGGCCATTCAGTCCCTCTCGAGCCTGTTACACAGGAACAGGAGGAGGCCCATTCAGCCCCTCTCGAGCCTGTTACACAGGAACAGGAGGAGGCCATTCAGCCCCTCTCGAGCCTGTTACACAGGAACATGAGGTGGCCATTCAGCCCCTCTCGAGCCTGTTACACAGGAACAGGAGGAGGCCCATTCAACCCCTCTTGAGTCTGTTACACAGGAGCAGGAGGATCCCATTCTGCCCCTCTTGAGCCTGTTGCACAGGAACAGGAGGAGGTTAATTCAGCCCCTCTCGAGCCTGTTAGACAGCAACAGGAGGATGACCGCTCAGCCCCTCTCGAGCCTGTTACACAGGAACAGGAGGAGGCCCATTCAGCCCCTCTCGAGCCTCTTACACAGGAAGAGGAGGAGGCCATTCAGCTCCTATCGATTCTGTTACACAGGAACAGGAGGAGGCCCAATCAGCCCCTCTCGAGCCTGTTACACAGGAACAGGAGGAGGTTCATTCGGTCCCTCTCGAGCCTGTTACACAGGAACAGTAGGAGGCCATTCAGCCTCTCTGGAGCCTGTAACACAGGAACAGGTGGAGGCCCATTCAGCCCCTCTCGAGCCTGTTACACAGGAACAGGAGGTGGCCATTCAGCCCCTCTCGAGCCTGTTACACAGGAACAGGAGGAGGCCCATTCAACCCCTCTCGAGCCTGTTACATAGGAACAGGATGTGGCCATTCAGCCCCTCTCGAGCCTGTGACACAGGAACAGGAGGAGGACCTTTCAGCCTCTCTCGAGCCTCTTAAACAGGAACAGTAGGAATCCATTCAGCCCCTCTCGAGCCTGTTACACAGGAACAGGAGGAGGACCATTCAGCCCCTCTTGAGTCTGTTACACAGGAAAAGGAGGATCCCATTCAGCCCCTCTCGAGCCTGTCGCCCATGAACAGGAGGAGGCCTATTCAGCGTCTCTCGAGCCTGTTACACAGAAACAGGAGGAGGCCAGTCAGCCCCTCTCGAGCCTGTTACACAGGAACAGAAGTAGGCCCATTCAGCCCCTCTTGAGTCTGTTACACAGGAACAGGAGGAGGCCATTCCTCCCCTCTCGAGCCTGTTACACAGGAACAGGTGGAGGCCCATTCAGCCCCTCTCAAGCCTGTTACACAGGAACAGGAGGAGGCCATTCAGCCCCTCTAGAGCCTGTTACACAGGAACATGAGGATCCCATTCATCAGCTCTCGAGCCTGTTACACAGGAACAGGAGAAGGCACATTCAGCCCCTCTCGAGCCTGTTACACAGGAACAGGAGGAGGCCCATTCAGCCCCTCTCGAGCCTGTTACACAGGAACAGGAGGATCCCATTCAGCCCATCTCGAGCCTGTTACTCAGGAACAGGAGGAGGCCCATTCAGCACATCTCGAGCCTGTTTCACAGGAACAGGAAGAGGCCATTCAGACCCACTCGAGCCTGTTAAACAGGAACAGGAGGAGGCCATTCAGCCCCTTTGAGCCTGTTACACAGGAACAGTAGGAGGCCATTCAGTTCCTCTCAAGCCTGTTACACAGGAACAGGAGGAGGCCCGTTCAGCCCCTCTGGAGCCTGTTACACAGGAACTGGAGGAGGCCATTCACCCCTCTCGAGCCTGTTACACAGCAACAGGAGAGAGCCATTCAGCCCCTCTCGAACCTGTTACACAGGAACAGGAGGAGTCCATTCAGCCCCTCTCGAGCCTGTCGCCCATGAACAGGAGGAGGCCTATTCAGCATCTCTCGAGCCTGTTACACAGAAACAGGAGGAGGCCAGTCAGCCCCTCTCGAGCAGGTAACACAGGAACAGTAGGAGGCCATTCAGCCCCTTTCGAGCCTGTTACAAAGGAAGAGGAGGAGGCCCATTCAGCCCCTCTCGAGTCTGTTACACAGGAACAGGAGGAGGCCATTCCTCCCCTCTCGAGCCAGTTACACAGGAACAGGGGGATCCCATTCAGCCCATCTCGAGCCTGTTACTCAGGAACAGGAGGAGGCCCATTCAGCCCCTCTCGAGCCTGTTACACAGGAACAGGAGGATCCCATTCAGCCCCTCTCGAGCCTGTTACACAGGAACAGGAGGAGGCCATTCAGCCCCTCTCGAGCCTGTTACACAGGAACAGGAGGAGGCCATTCAGCTCCTCTCGATTCTGTTACACAGGAACAGGAGGAGGCCCAATCAGCCCCTCTCGAACCTCATAGACACAGGAACAGGAGGAAGACCATTCAGCCCCTCTCGAGCCTGTTCCACAGGAACAGGAGGAGGCCCATTCAGCCCCTCTCGAGCCTGTTACAAAGAAATAGGAGGAGGCCATTCAGCCCCTCTCGAGCCTGTTACACAGGAACAGGAGGAGGCCATTCAGCCCCTCTCGAGCCTGTTACACAGGAACAGGAGGAGGCCCATTCAACCCCTCTTGAGTCTGTTACACAGGAAAAGGAGGATCCCATTCTGCCCCTCTTGAGCCTGTTGCACAGGAACAGGAGGAGGTTAATTCAGCCCCTCTCGAGCCTGTTAGACAGGAACAGGAGGAGGCCCATTCAGCCCCTCTCGAGCCTGTTACACAGGAACAGGAGGAGGCCATTCAGCTCCTCTCGATTCTGTTACACAGGAACAGTAGGAAGCCATTCAGCCCCTCTCGAGCCTGTTACACAGGAACAGGAGGAGGCCCAATCAGCCCCTCTCGAGTCTGTTACACAGGAACAGGAGGAGCACATTCAGTCCCTCTCGAGCCTGTTACACAGGAACAGGAGGAGGCCATTCAGCCGCTCTCGAGCCTGTTACACAGGAACTGGAGGAGGCCATTCAGCCCCTCTCGAGCCTGTTACACAGGAACAGGAGGAGGCCCAATCAGCCCCTCTCGAACCTCCTAGACACAGGAATAGGAGGAAGACCATTCAGCCCCTATCGAGCCTGTTCCACAGGAACAGGAGGAGGACCATTCAGCCCCTCTCGAGCCTGTTACAAAGAAATAGGAGGAGGCCATTCAGCCCCTCTCGAGCCTGTCGCCCAGGAACAGGAGGAGGCCCATTCGGTCCCTCTCGAGCCTGTTACACAGGAACAGTAGGAGGCCATTCAGCCCCTCTCGAGCCTGTTACACAGGAACAGGAGGAGGCCCATTCAGCCCATCTCGAGCCTGTTACTCAGGAACAGGAGGAGGCCCATTCAGCACATCTCGAGCCTGTTACACAGGAACAGGAGGAGGCCCATTCAGCCCCTCTCGAGCCTGTTACACAGGAACAGGAGGAGGCCATTCAGCCCCTCTCGAGCCTGTTACACAGGAACAGGATTTGGCCATTCAGCCCCTCTCGAGCCTGTTACACAGGAACAGGAGGAGGCCCATTCAACCCCTCTTGAGCCTGTTACACAGGAACAGGAGGAGGCCCATTCAGCCCCTCTCGAGCCTGTGACACAGGCACAGGAGGAGGACCTTTCAGCCTCTCTCGAGCCTGTTACACAGGAACAGGAGGAGGCCCATTCAGCCCCTCTTGAGTCTGTTACACAGGAAAAGGTGGATCCCATTCTGCCCCTCTTGAGCCTGTTGCACAGGAACTGGAGGAGGCCATTCAGCCCCTCTCGAGCCTGTCGCCCAGGAACAGGGGGAGGCCCATTCGGTCCCTCTCGAGCCTGTTCAACAGGAAGAGGAGGAGGACATTCAGCCACTCTCGAGCCTTTTACACAGGAACAGTAGGAGGCCATTCAGTCCCTCTCGAGCCGGTTACACAGGAACAGGAGGAGGCCATTCAGCCCCTCTCGAGCCTGTTACACAGGAACAGGAGGAGGCCGTTCAGCCCCTCTCGAGCCTGTTACACAGGAACAGGAGGTGGCCATTCAGCCCCTCTCGAGCCTGTTACACAGGAACAGGAGGAGGCCCATTCAACCCCTCCTGAGTCTGTTACACAGGAAAAGGAGGATCCCATTCTGCCCCTCTTGAGCCTGTTGCACAGGAACAGGAGGAGGTTAATTCATCCCCTCTCGAGACTGTTGCACAGGAACAGGAGGATGACCGCTCAGCCCTTCTCGAGCCTGTTACACAGGAACAGGAGGAGGCCCATTCAGCCCCTCTCGAGCCTGTTACAAAGAAATAGGAGGAGGCCATTCAGCCCCTCTCGAGCCTGTCGCCCAGGAACAGGGGGAGGCCCATTCGGTCCCTCTCGAGCCTGTTCAACAGGAAGAGGAGGAGGCCATTCAGCGCCTCTCGAGCCTTTTACACAGGAACAGTAGGAGGCCATTCAGTCCCTCTCGAGCCTGTTCCACAGGAACAGGAGGAGGCCATTCAGCCCCTCTCGAGCCTGTTACTCAGGAACAGGAGGAGGCCCATTCAGCCCCTCTCGAGCCTGTTACACAGGAACAGGAGGAGGCCATTCAGCCCCTCTCGAGCCTGTTACACAGGAACAGGAGGTGGTCATTCAGCCCCTCTCGAGCCTGTTACACAGGAACAGGAGGAGGCCCATTCAACCCCTCTTGAGTCTGTTACACAGGAAAAGGAGGATCCCATTCAGGCCCTCTCGAGCCTGGTAGACAGGAACAGGAGGATGACCGCTCAGCCCCTCTCGAGCCTGTTACACAGGAACAGGAGGAGGCCCATTCAGCCCCTCTCGAGCCTCTTACACAGGAACAGGAGGAGGCCATTCAGCTCCTCTCGATTCTGTTACACAGGAACAGGAGGAGGCCCAATCAGCCCCTCTCGTACCTCATAGACACAGGAACAGGAGGAAGACCATTCAGCCCCTCTCGAGCCTGTTACACAGGAACAGGAGGAGGTTCGTTCGGTCCATCTCGAGCCCGCTACACAGGAACAGTAGGAGGCCATTCAGCCCCTCTCGAGCCTGTTACACAGGAACAGTTGGAGGCCATTCAGCCCCTCTCGAGCCTGTTGCACAGGAACAGGAGGAGGCCCATTCAGCCCCTCTCGAGCCTGTTACACAGGAACAGGAGGTGGCCATTCAGCCCCTCTCGAGCCTGTTACACAGGAACAGGAGGAGGCCCATTCAACCCCTCTCGAGCCTGTTACACAGGAACAGGATGTGGCCATTCAGCCCCTCTCGAGCCTGTGACACAGGAACAGGAGAAGGACCTTTCAGCCTCTCTCGAGCCTGTTAAACAGGAACAGTAGGAATCCATTCAGCCCCTCTCGAGCCTGTTACACAGGAACAGGAGGAGGCCATTCAGCCCCTCTCGAGCCTGTTACACAGGAACAGGAGGAGGCCCATTCAGCCCCTCTTGAGTCTGTTACACAGGAAAAGGAGGATCCCATTCTGCCCCTCTTGAGCCTGTTGCACAGGAACAGGAGGAGGTTAATTCATCCCCTCTCGAGCCTGTTAGACAGGAACAGGAGGATGACCGCTCAGCCCCTCTCGAGACTGTTACACAGGAACAGGAGAAGGCCCATTCAGCCCCTCTCGAGCCTGTTACACAGGAACAGGAGGAGGCCATTCAGCCCCTCTCGAGCCTGTTACACAGGAACAGGAGGAGGCCATTCAGCCCCTCTCGATTCTGTTACACAGGAACAGGAGGAGGCCCATTCAGCCCCTCTCGAGTCTCCTAGACACAGGAATAGGAGGAAGACCATTCAGCCTCCCTCGAGCCTGTTCCACAGGAACAGGAGGAGGCCCATTCAGCCCCTCTCGAGCCTGTTACAAAGAAATAGGAGGAGGCCATTCAGCCCCTCTCGAGCCTGTCGCCCAGGAACAGGAGGAGACCCATTCGGTCCCTCTCGAGCCTGTTACACAGGAACAGTAGTAGGCCATTCAGCCCCTTTCGAGCCTGTTACACAGGAACAGTTGGAGGCCATTCTGCCCCTCTCGAGTCTGTTACACAGGAACAGGAGGAGGCCCATTCAGCCCATCTCGAGCCTGTTACACAGGAACAGGAGGAGGCCCATTCAGCCTCTCTCGAGCCTGTTAAACAGGAACAGTAGGAAGACATTCAGCCCCTCTCGAGCCTGTTACACAGGAACAGGTGGAGGCCCATTCAGCCCCTCTCGAGCCTGTTACACAGGAACAGGAGGAGGCCATTCAGCCCCTCTCGAACCTGTTACAAAGGAACAGGAGGAGGCCATTCAGCCCCTTTGATTCTGTTACACAGGAACAGTAGGAGACCAGTCAGACCCTCTTGAGCCTGTTACACAGGAACAGGAGGAGGCCATTCAGCCCCTCTCGAGCCTGTTACACAGAAGGAGGAGGAGGCCATTTGGCCCTTCACAAGCCTGTTGCACAGGAACAGGAGGAGGCCATTCAGCCCCTCCCGAGCCTTTTACACAAGAACAGGTGGAGGCCCATTCAGACCCTCTCGAGTCTGTTACAAAGGAACAGGAGGATCCCATCCAGCCCCTCTCGAGCCTGTTAAAAAGGGACAGGAGGAGGCCATTCAGCCCCTCTGGAGCCTGTTACACAGGATCAAGAGGAGGCCATTCAGCCCTTGTTCAGCCTGTTACACAGGAACAGGAGGTACCAATCAGCCCCTCTCGAGCCTGTGACACAGGAACAGGAGGAGGCCCATTCAGCCCCTCTGGAGCCTGTTACACAGGAACGGGAGGATCCCATTCATACCCTCTCGAGCCTGTTAAACAGTGACAGGACAAGGCCCATTCAGACACTCTCGAGCCTGTTACACAGCAACAGTAGGAGGACCATTCAGCCCCTTTAAACCTGTTACAAAGGAACAGGAGGAGGCCCATTCAGCCCCTTTAACCCTGTTACAAAGGAACAGGAGGAGGCCCATTCAGCCCCTCTGGAGCTTGTTACACAGGAACTGGAGGAGCCCATTCACCCCTCTCGAGCCTGTTACACAGCAACAGGAGGAGGCCATTCAGCTCCTCTTGAGCGTGCTACACAGCAACAGGAGCAGGACCATTCAGCCCCGCTCGAGCCTGTTACACAGGAACAGGAGGAGGCCATTCAGCGCCTCTCGAGCCTGTTACGCAGGAACAGGAGGAGGCCATTCAGCCCCTCTCGAGCCTGTTACACAGGAACAGGAAGAGGCCATTCAGAGCCACTCGAGCCTGTTACACAGGAACAGGAGGAGGCCCATTCAATCCCTCTCGAGCCTGTTACACAGGAACAGGAGGAGGCCATTCAGCCCCTCTCGAGCCTGTTAAACAGGAACAGGAGGAGGCCATTCAGCCCCTTTGAGCCTGTTACACAGGAACAGTAGGAGGCCATTCAGTTCCTCTCAAGCCTGTTACACAGGAACAGGAGGTGCCCATTCAGCCCCTCTGGAGCCTGTTACACAGGAACTGGAGGAGGCCATTCACCCCTCTCGAGCCTGTTACACAGGAACAGGAGGAGGCCATTCAGCCCCTCTCGAACCTGTTACACAGGAACAGGAGAAGTCCATTCAGCCCCTCTCGAGCCTGTTACACAGGAACAGGAGGAGGCCATTCAGCCCCTCTCGAACCTGTTACACAGGAACAGGAGAAGTCCATTCAGCCCCTCTCGAGCCTGTTACACAGGAACAGGAGGTGGCCATTCAGCCCCTCTCGAGCCTGTTACACAGGAACAGGAGGAGGCCCATTCAGCCCCTCTTGAGTCTGTTACACAGGAAAAGGAGGATCCCATTCTGCCCCTCTTGAGCCTGTTGCACAGGAACAGGAGGAGGTTAATTCAGCCCCTCTCGAGCCTGTTAGACAGGAACAGGAGGATGACCGCTCAGCCCCTCTCGAGACTGTTACACAGGAACAGGAGGAGGCCCATTCAGCCCCTTTAAACCTGTTACAAAGGAACAGGAGGAGGCCCATTCAGCCCCTCTGGAGCCTGTTACACAGGAACTGGAGGAGGCCATTCACCCCTCTCGAGCCTGTTACACAGCAACAGGAGGAAGCCATTCAGCCCCTCTCGAGCCTGTCGTCCATGAACAGGAGGAGGCCTATTCAGCCTCTCTCGAGCCTGTTACACAGAAACAGGAGGAGGCCAGTCAGCCCCTCTCGAGCAGGAAACACAGGAACAGTAGGAGGCCATTCAACCCCTTTCGAGCCTGTTACACAGGAACAGGAGGAGGCCCATTCAGCCCCTCTCGAGCCTGTTGCACAGGAACAGGAAGAGGCCCATTCAGCCCCTCTCAACCCTGTTACACAGGAAATGGAGGAGGCCTTTCAGCCTCTCTCGAGCCTGTTACACAGGAACAGGAGGAGCCTCATTCAGCTCCTCTCGAGGCGGTTACACAGGAACAGGAGGAGGCCATTCAGCCCCTTTAAACCTGTTACAAAGGAACAGGAGGAGGCCCATTCAGCCCCTCTGGAGCCTGTTACACAGGAACTGGAGGAGGCCATTCAGCCCTCTCGAGCCTGTTACACAGCAGCAGGAGGAGGTCATTCAGCTCCTCTTGAGCGTGTTACACAGGAACAGGAGGAGGCCATTCAGCCCCTCTCGAGCCTGTTACTCTGGAACAGGAGGAGGCCCATTCAGCCCCGCTCGAGCCTGTTACACAGGAACAGGAGGAGGCCATTCAGCGCCTCTCGAGCCTGTTACGCAGGAACAGGAGGAGGCCATTCAACCCCTCTCGAGCCTGTTACACAGGAACAGGAAGAGGCCATTCAGACCCACTCGAGCCTGTTACACAGGAACAGTAGAAGGCCATTCAGCCCCGATCGAGCCTGTTACTCTGGAACAGGAGGAGGCCCATTCAGCCCCGCTCGAGCCTGTTACACAGGAACAGGAGGAGGCCATTCAGCGCCTCTCGAGCCTGTTACGCAGGAACAGGAGGAGGCCATTCAGCCCCTCTCGAGCCTGTTACACAGGAACAGGAAGAGGCCATTCAGACCCACTCGAGCCTGTTACACAGGAACAGGAGGAGGCCCATTCAATCCCTCTCGAGCCTGTTACACAGGAACAGGAGGAGGCCATTCAGCCCCTCTCGAGCCTGTTAAACAGGAACAGGAGGAGGCCATTCAGCCCCTTTGAGCCTGTTACACAGGAACAGTAGGAGGCCATTCAGTTCCTCTCAAGCCTGTTACACAGGAACAGGAGGTGCCCATTCTGCCCCTCTGGAGCCTGTTACACAGGAACTGAAGGAGGCCATTCACCCCTCTCGAGCCTGTTACACAGCAACAGGAGGAAGCCATTCAGCCCCTCTCGAACCTGTTACACAGGAACAGGAGGAGTCCATTCAGCCCCTCTCGAGCCTGTTACACAGGAACAGGAGGTGGCCATTCAGCCCCTCTCGAGCCTGTTACACAGGAACAGGAGGAGGCCCATTCAGCCCCTCTTGAGTCTGTTACACAGGAAAAGGAGGATCCCATTCTGCCCCTCTTGAGCCTGTTGCACAGGAACAGGAGGAGGTTAATTCAGCCCCTCTCGAGCCTGTTAGACAGGAACAGGAGGATGACCGCTCAGCCCCTCTCGAGACTGTTACACAGGAACAGGAGGAGGCCCATTCAGCCCCTTTAAACCTGTTACAAAGGAACAGGAGGAGGCCCATTCAGCCCCTCTGGAGCCTGTTACACAGGAACTGGAGGAGGCCATTCACCCCTCTCGAGCCTGTTACACAGCAACAGGAGGAAGCCATTCAGCCCCTCTCGAGCCTGTCGCCCATGAACAGGAGGAGGCCTATTCAGCCTCTCTCGAGCCTGTTACACAGAAACAGGAGGAGGCCAGTCAGCCCCTCTCGAGCAGGAAACACAGGAACAGTAGGAGGCCATTCAACCCCTTTCGAGCCTGTTACACAGGAACAGGAGGAGGCCCATTCAGCCCCTCTCGAGCCAGTTGCACAGGAACAGGAAGAGGCCCATTCAGCCCCTCTCAACCCTGTTACACAGGAACAGGAGGAGGCCTTTCAGCCTCTCTCGAGCCTGTTACACAGGAACAGGAGGAGCCTCATTCAGCTCCTCTCGAGTCTGTTACAAAGGAACAGGAGGATCCTATCCAGCCCCTCTCGAGCCTGTTAAAAAGGGACAGGAGGAGGCCGTTCAGCCCCTCTGGAGCATGTTCCACAGGATCATGAGGAGGCCATTCAGCCCTTGTTCAGCCTGTTACACAGGAACAGGAGGTACCAATCAGCCCCTCTCGAGCCTGATACACAGGAACAGGAGGAGACCATTCAGCCCCTCTGGAGCCTGTTACTCTGGAACAGGAGTAGGCCCATTCAGCCCCGCTCGAGCCTGTTACACAGGAACAGGAGGAGGCCATTCAGCGCCTCTCGAGCCTGTTACGCAGGAACAGGAGGAGGCCATTCAGCCCCTCTCGAGCCTGTTACGCAGGAACAGGAGGAGGCCATTCAGCCCTCTCGAGCCTGTTACACAGGAACAGGAAGAGGCCATTCAGACCCACTCGAGCCTGTTAAACAGGAACAGGAGGAGGCCATTCAGCCCCTTTGAGCCTGTTACACAGGAACAGTAGGAGGCCATTCAGTTCCTCTCAAGCCTGTTACACAGGAACAGGAGGAGGCCCGTTCAGCCCCTCTGGAGCCTGTTACACAGGAACTGGAGGAGGCCATTCACCCCTCTCGAGCCTGTTACACAGCAACAGGAGAGAGCCATTCAGCCCCTCTCAAGCCTGTTACACAGGAACAGGAGGAGTCCATTCAGCCCCTCTCGAGCCTGTCGCCCATGAACAGGAGGAGGCCTATTCAGCATCTCTCGAGCCTGTTACACAGAAACAGGAGGAGGCCAGTCAGCCCCTCTCGAGCAGGTAACACAGGAACAGTAGGAGGCCATTCAGCCCCTTTCGAGCCTGTTACAAAGGAACAGGAGGAGGCCCATTCAGCCCCTCTCGAGTCTGTTACACAGGAACAGGAGGAGGCCATTCCTCCCCTCTCGAGCCTGTTACACAGGAACAGGGGGATCCCATTCAGCCCATCTCGAGCCTGTTACTCAGGAACAGGAGGAGGCCCATTCAGCCCCTCTCGAGCCTGTTACACAGGAACAGGAGGATCCCATTCAGCCCCTCTCGAGCCTGTTACACAGGAACAGGAGGAGGCCATTCAGCCCCTCTCGAGCCTGTTACACAGGAACAGGAGGAGGCCATTCAGCTCCTCTAGATTCTGTTACACAGGAACAGGAGGAGGCCCAATCAGCCCCTCTCGAACCTCATAGACACAGGAACAGGAGGAAGACCATTCGGCCCCTCTCGAGCCTGTTCCACAGGAACAGGAGGAGGCCCATTCAGCCCCTCTCGAGCCTGTAACAAAGAAATAGGAGGAGGCCATTCAGCCCCTCTCGAGCCTGTCGCCCAGGAACAGGGGGAGGCCCATTCGTTCCCTCTCGAGCCTGTTCAACAGGAAGAAGAGGAGGCCATTCAGTCCCTCTCGAGCCTGTAACACAGGAAGAGGAGGAGGCCATTCAGCCCCTCTTGAGTCTGTTACACAGGAAAAGGAGGATCCCATTCAGCCCCTCTCGAGCCTGTCGCCCATGAACAGGAGGAGGTCTATTCAGCGTCTCTCGAGCCTGTTACACAGAAACAGGAGGAGGCCAGTCAGCCCCTCTCGAGCCTGTTACACAGGAACAGAAGTAGGCCCATTCAGCCCCTCTTGAGTCTGTTACACAGGAACAGGAGGAGGCCATTCCTCCCCTCTCGAGCCTGTTACACAGGAACAGGTGGAGGCCCATTCAGCCCCTCTCAAGCCTGTTACACAGGAACAGGAGGAGGCCATTCAGCCCCTCTAGAGCCTGTTACACAGGAACATGAGGATCCCATTCATCAGCTCTCGAGCCTGTTACACAGGAACAGGAGAAGGCACATTCAGCCCCTCTCGAGCCTGTTACACAGGAACAGGAGGAGGCCCATTCAGCCCCTCTCGAGCCTGTTACACAGGAACAGGAGGATCCCATTCAGCCCATCTCGAGCCTGTTACTCAGGAACAGGAGGAGGCCCATTCAGCACATCTCGAGCCTGTTGCACAGGAACAGGAGGAAGTTAATTCAGCCCCTCTCGAGCCTGTTAGACAGGAACTGGAGGATGACCGCTCAGCCCCTCTCGAGCCTGTTACACAGGAAGAGGAGGAGGCCATTCAGCCCCTCTCGAGCCTGTTACACAGGAACAGGAGGAGGCCCATTCAACCCCTCTTGAGTCTGTTACACAGGAAAAGGAGGATCCCATTCTGCCCCTCTTGAGCCTGTTGCACAGGAACAGGAGGAAGTTAATTCAGCCCCTCTCGAGCCTGTTAGACAGGAACTGGAGGATGACCGCTCAGCCCCTCTCGAGCCTGTTACACAGGAACAGGAGGAGGCCATTCAGCTCCTCTCGATTCTGTTACACAGGAAAAGGAGGAGGCCCAATCAGCCCCTCTCGAGCCTGTTAAACAGGAACAGTAGGAAGCCATTCAGCCCCTCTCGAGCCTGTTACACAGGAACAGGAGGAGGCCCAATCAGCCCCTCTCGAGTCTGTTACACAGGAACAGGAGGAGCACATTCAGCCCCTCTCGAGCCTGTTACACAGGAACAGGAGGAGGCCATTCAGCCCCTCTCGAGCCTGTTACACAGGAACTGGAGGAGGCCATTCAGCCCCTCTCGAGCCTGTTACACAGGAACAGGAGGAGGCCCATTCAGCCCCTCTTGAGTCTGTTACACAGGAAAAGGAGGATCCCATTCTGCCCCTCTTGAGCCTGTTACACAGGAACAGGAGGAGGCCCAATCAGCCCCTCTCGAACCTCCTAGACACAGGAACAGGAGGAAGACCATTCAGCCCCTATCGAGCCTGTTCCACAGGAACAGGAGGAGGCCCATTCAGCCCCTCTCGAGCCTGTTACACAGGAACAGGAGGAGGCCCATTCAGCCCCTCTCGAGCCTGTTACAAAGAAATAGGAGGAGGCCATTCAGCCCCTCTCGAGCCTGTCGCCCAGGAACAGGAGGAGGCCCATTCGGTCCCTCTCGAGCCTGTTACACAGGAACAGTAGGAGGCCATTCAGCCCCTCTCGAGCCTGTTACACAGGAACAGGAGGAGGCCCATTCAGCCCATCTCGAGCCTGTTACTCAGGAACATGAGGAGGCCATTCAGCACATCTCGAGCCTGTTACACAGGAACAGGAGGAGGCCCATTCAGCCCCTCTCGAGCCTGTTACACAGGAACAGGAGGAGGCCATTCAGCCCCTCTCGAGCCTGTTACACAGGAACAGGATTTGGCCATTCAGCCCCTCTCGAGCCTGTTACACAGGAACAGGAGGAGGCCCATTCAACCCCTCTCGAGCCTGTTACACAGGAACAGGAGGAGGCCCATTCAGCCCCTCTCGAGCCTGTGACACAGGCACAGGAGGAGGACCTTTCAGCCTCTCTCGAGCCTGTTACACAGGAACAGGAGGAGGCCCATTCAGCCCCTCTTGAGTCTGTTACACAGGAAAAGGAGGATCCCATTCTGCGCCTCTTGAGCCTGTTGCACAGGAACTGGAGGAGGCCATTCAGCCCCTCTCGAGCCTGTCGCCCAGGAACAGGGGGAGGCCCATTCGGTCCCTCTCGAGCCTGTTCAACAGGAAGAGGAGGAGGACATTCAGCCCCTCTCGAGCCTTTTACACAGGAACAGTAGGAGGCCATTCAG
Organism: Isurus oxyrinchus; assembly: GCA_026770705.1. NCBI lineage: Eukaryota > Metazoa > Chordata > Chondrichthyes > Lamniformes > Lamnidae > Isurus > Isurus oxyrinchus. The sequence goes on from JANJGN010001500.1 coordinate 50,241, forward strand.
TCCCTCTCGAGCCGGTTACACAGGAACAGGAGGAGGCCATTCAGCCCCTCTCGAGCCTGTTACACAGGAACAGGAGGAGGCCGTTCAGCCCCTCTCGAGCCTGTTACACAGGAACAGGAGGTGGCCATTCAGCCCCTCTCGAGCCTGTTACACAGGAACAGGAGGAGGCCCATTCAACCACTCCTGAGTCTGTTACACAGGAAAAGGAGGATCCCATTCTGCCCCTCTTGAGCCTGTTGCACAGGAACAGGAGGAGGTTAATTCATCCCCTCTCGAGACTGTTGCACAGGAACAGTAGGAAGCCATTCAGCCCCTCTCGAGCCTGTTACACAGGAACAGGAGGAGGCCCAATTAGCCCCTCTCGAACCTCCTAGACACAGGAACAGGAGGAAGACCATTCAGCCCCTCTCGAGCCTGTTACACAGGAACAGGAGGAGGCCCATTCAGCCCCTCTCGAGCCTGTTACAAAGAAATAGGAGGAAGCCATTCAGCCCCTCTCGAGCCTGTCGCCCAGGAACAGGGGGAGGCCCATTCGGTCCCTCTCGAGCCTGTTCAACAGGAAGAGGAGGAGGCCATTCAGCCCCTCTCGAGCCTTTTACACAGGAACAGTAGGAGGCCATTCAGTCCCTCTCGAGCCTGTTCCACAGGAACAGGAGGAGGCCATTCAGCCCCTCTCGAGCCTGTTACTCAGGAACAGGAGGAGGCCCATTCAGCCCCTCTCGAGCCTGTTACACAGGAACAGGAGGAGGCCATTCAGCCCCTCTCGAGCCTCTTACACAGGAACAGGAGGTGGCCATTCAGCCCCTCTCGAGCCTGTTACACAGGAACAGGAGGAGGCCCATTCAACCCCTCTTGAGTCTGTTACACAGGAAAAGGAGGATCCCATTCAGCCCCTCTCGAGCCTGGTAGACAGGAACAGGAGGATGACCGCTCAGCCCCTCTCGAGCCTGTTACACAGGAACAGGAGGAGGCCCATTCAGCCCCTCTCGAGCCTCTTACACAGGAACAGGAGGAGGCCATTCAGCTCCTCTCGATTCTGTTACACAGGAACAGGAGGAGGCCCAATCAGCCCCTCTCGTACCTCATAGACACAGGAACAGGAGGAAGACCATTCAGCCCCTCTCGAGCCTGTCGCCCAGGAACAGGAGGAGGTTCATTCGGTCCCTCTCGAGCCCGCTACACAGGAACAGTAGGAGGCCATTCAGCCCCTCTCGAGCCTGTTACACAGGAACAGTTGGAGGCCATTCAGCCCCTCTCGAGCCTGTTGCACAGGAACAGGAGGAGGCCCATTCAGCCCCTCTCGAGCCTGTTACACAGGAACAGGAGGTGGCCATTCAGCCCCTCTCGAGCCTGTTACACAGGAACAGGAGGAGGCCCATTCAACCCCTCTCGAGCCTGTTACACAGGAACAGGATGTGGCCATTCAGCCCCTCTCGAGCCTGTGACACAGGAACAGGAGGAGGACCTTTCAGCCTCTCTCGAGCCTGTTAAACAGGAACAGTAGGAATCCATTCAGCCCCTCTCGAGCCTGTTACACAGGAACAGGAGGAGGCCATTCAGCCCCTCTCGAGCCTGTTACACAGGAACAGGAGGAGGCCCATTCAGCCCCTCTTGAGTCTGTTACACAGGAAAAGGAGGATCCCATTCTGCCCCTCTTGAGCCTGTTGCACAGGAACAGGAGGAGGTTAATTCATCCCCTCTCGAGCCTGTTAGACAGGAACAGGAGGATGAGCGCTCAGCCCCTCTCGAGACTGTTACACAGGAACAGGAGGAGGCCATTCAGCCCCTCTCGATTCTGTTACACAGGAACAGGAGGAGGCCCAATCAGCCCCTCTCGAACCTCCTAGACACAGGAATAGGAGGAAGACCATTCAGCCTCCCTCGAGCCTGTTCCACAGGAACAGGAGGAGGCCCATTCAGCCCCTCTCGAGCCTGTTACAAAGAAATAGGAGGAGGCCATTCAGCCCCTCTCGAGCCTGTCGCCCAGGAACAGGAGGAGACCCATTCGGTCCCTCTCGAGCCTGTTACACAGGAACAGTAGGAGGCCATTCAGCCCCTTTCGAGCCTGTTACACAGGAACAGTTGGAGGCCATTCAGCCCCTCTCGAGTCTGTTACACAGGAACAGGAGGAGGCCCATTCAGCCCATCTCGAGCCTGTTACACAGGAACAGGAGGAGGCCCATTCAGCCCCTCTCGAGCCTGTGACACAGGAACATGAGGCAGACCATTCAGCCCCTCTCGAGCCTGTTAAACAGGAACAGTAGGAAGACATTCAGCCCCTCTCGAGCCTGTTACACAGGAACAGGTGGAGGCCCATTCAGCCCCTCTCGAGCCTGTTACACAGGAACAGGAGGAGGCCATTCAGCCCCTCTCGAACCTGTTACAAAGGAACAGGAGGAGGCCATTCAGCCCCTTTGATTCTGTTACACAGGAACAGTAGGAGACCAGTCAGACCCTCTTGAGCGTGTTACACAGGAACAGGAGGAGGCCATTCAGCCCCTCTCGAGCCTGTTACACAGAAGGAGGAGGAGGCCATTTGGCCCATCACAAGCCTGTTGCACAGGAACAGGAGGAGGCCATTCAGCCCCTCCCGAGCCTTTTACACAAGAACAGGTGGAGGCCCATTCAGACCCTCTCGAGTCTGTTACAAAGGAACAGGAGGATCCCATCCAGCCCCTCTCGAGCCTGTTAAAAAGGGACAGGAGGAGGCCATTCAGCCCCTCTGGAGCATGTTCCACAGGATCAAGAGGAGGCCATTCAGCCCTTGTTCAGCCTGTTACACAGGAACAGGAGGTACCAATCAGCCCCTCTCGAGCCTGTGACACAGGAACAGGAGGAGGCCCATTCAGCCCCTCTGGAGCCTGTTACACAGGAACGGGAGGATCCCATTCATACCCTCTCGAGCCTGTTACACAGGAAGAGGAGGAGGCTGTTCAGCACCTCTCGAGCCTGTTAAACAGTGACAGGACAAGGCCCATTCAGACACTCTCGAGCCTGTTACACAGCAACAGTAGGAGGACCATTCAGCCCCTTTAAACCTGTTACAAAGGAACAGGAGGAGGCCCATTCAGCCCCTTTAACCCTGTTACAAAGGAACAGGAGGAGGCCCATTCAGCCCCTCTGGAGCTTGTTACACAGGAACTGGAGGAGCCCATTCACCCCTCTCGAGCCTGTTACACAGCAACAGGAGGAGGCCATTCAGCTCCTCTTGAGCGTGCTACACAGCAACAGGAGCAGGACCATTCAGCCCCGCTCGAGCCTGTTACTCTGGAACAGGAGGAGGCCCATTCAGCCCCGCTCGAGCCTGTTACACAGGAACAGGAGGAGGCCATTCAGCGCCTCTCGAGCCTGTTACGCAGGAACAGGAGGAGGCCATTCAGCCCCTCTCGAGCCTGTTACACAGGAACAGGAAGAGGCCATTCAGACCCACTCGAGCCTGTTACACAGGAACAGGAGGAGGCCCATTCAATCCCTCTCGAGCCTGTTACACAGGAACAGGAGGAGGCCATTCAGCCCCTCTCGAGCCTGTTACACAGGAACAGTAGGAGGCCATTCAGTTCCTCTCAAGCCTGTTACACAGGAACAGGAGGTGCCCATTCAGCCTCTCTCGAGCCTGTTACACAGCAACAGGAGGAAGCCATTCAGCCCCTCTCGAACCTGTTACACAGGAACAGGAGGAGTCCATTCAGCCCCTCTCGAGCCTGTTACACAGGAACAGGAGGTGGCCATTCAGCCCCTCTCGAGCCTGTTACACAGGAACAGGAGGAGGCCCATTCAGCCCCTCTTGAGTCTGTTACACAGGAAAAGGAGGATCCCATTCTGCCCCTCTTGAGCCTGTTGCACAGGAACAGGAGGAGGTTAATTCAGCCCCTCTCGAGCCTGTTAGACAGGAACAGGAGGATGACCGCTCAGCCCCTCTCGAGACTGTTACACAGGAACAGGAGGAGGCCCATTCAGCCCCTTTAAACCTGTTACAAAGGAACAGGAGGAGGCCCATTCAGCCCCTCTGGAGCCTGTTACACAGGAACTGGAGGAGGCCATTCACCCCTCTCGAGCCTGTTACACAGCAACAGGAGGAAGCCATTCAGCCACTCTCGAGCCTGTCGCCCATGAACAGGAGGAGGCCTATTCAGCCTCTCTCGAGCCTGTTACACAGAAACAGGAGGAGGCCAGTCAGCCCCTCTCGAGCAGGAAACACAGGAACAGTAGGAGGCCATTCAGCCCCTCTCGAGCCTGTTGCACAGGAACAGGAAGAGGCCCATTCAGCCCCTCTCAACCCTGTTACACAGGAAATGGAGGAGGCCTTTCAGCCTCTCTCGAGCCTGTTACACAGGAACAGGAGGAGCCTCATTCAGCTCCTCTCGAGGCTGTTACACAGGAACAGGAGGAGCCTCATTCAGCTCCTCTCGAGGCTGTTACACAAGACGAGGAGGAGGCCATTCAGCCCCTCTCGAGCCTGTTACACAGGAACAGGAGGAGGCCCATTCAGCTCCTCTGGAGCCTTTTACACAGAAACAGGAGGAGGCCCATTCAGCCCCTCTAGAAAATGTTACACAGGAACAGGAGGAGTTCCAATCAGCCCGTCTCGAACCTGTTACACAGGAACAGGAGGAGGCCCATTCAGCCCCTCTCGAGCTTGTTACACAGGAACAGACAGAGGCCATTCATCCCCTCTCGAGCCTGTTACACAGGAACAGGAGGAGGCCCATTCAGCCCCTCTCGAACCTGTTACACAGAAACAGGAGGAGGCCATTGAACCCCTTTTGAGCCTGTTACACAGGCACAGGAGGAGGCCATCCAGCCCCTTTCGAGCCTGTTACACGGGAAGAGGAGGAGGTCATTCAGCCCCTCTTGAGCCTGTTACACAGGAACAGAAGGAGGACCATTCAGCCCCTCTTGAGCCTGTTACACAGGAACAGGAGGAGTCTCATTCAGCTCCTGTCGACCCTATTACACAGGAACAAGTGGAGGTCCATCAGCCCCTCTCGAGCCTTTTACACAGGAACAGGAGGAACCCATTCAGCCCCTCTCGAGTCGGTGAAACTGGAACAGGCGGAGGCCATTCATCCCCTCTTGAGCCCGTTACACAGGAACATGAGGAGGCCCATTCAGCTTCTCTCGAGGCGGTGGAACAGGAGGAGGCCATTCAGCCCCTCTCGAGCCTGTTACACAGGAACAGGAGGAGGCCATTCAGCCCCTCTCGAGCCTGTTACAACAGAACACAAGGAGGCCATTCAGCCCCTCTCAAGCCTGTTACATAGGAACAGGAGGAGGCCATTCAGCCCCTCTCGAGCCTGTTACACAGGAACAGGAGGAGCCATTCAGCCCCTCTCGAGCCTGTTACACAGGAACAGGAGGAGGCCCCATTCAGCCCCTCTCGAGCCTGTTACACAGGAACAGGAGGAGGTCCATTCAACCCTTCTCGAGCCTGTTACACAGGTACAGGAGGAGGCCCATTCAACCCCTCTCGAGCCTGTTACACAGGAATAGGAGTTGGCCCAATTAGCCCCTCTCGAGCCTGTTACACAGGAACAGGAGGAGCCATTCAGCCCCTCTCGAGCCTGTTACACAGGAATAGGAGGAGGCCCATTCAGCCCCTCTCGAGCCTGTTACACAGGAACAGGAGGATCCCATTCAGCAGCTCTCCAGCCTGTTACACAGGAACAGGAGAAGGCCCATTCAGCCCCCTCACTAGCCTGTTACACAGGAACAGGATGAAGCCATTCAGCTCCTCTCGAGCCTGTTACAGAGGAACAGGAGGAGGCCATTCAGCCCCTCTCGAGCCTGTTACACAGGAACAGGAGGAGGCCATTCCGCTCCTCACGAGGCTGTTACACAGCAACAGGAGGAGGCCATTCAGCCCCTCTCAAACCTGTTACACAGCAACAGGAGGAGGCCATTCAGCCCCTCTCGAGCCTGTTACACTGGAACAGGAGGAGGCCTTTCAACTCCTCTCGAGCCTGTTACACAGGAACAGGAGGAGCCCCAGTCGGTCCCTCTCGAGCCTGTTACACTGGAACAGGAGGAGGCCTTTCAACTCCTCTCGAGCCTGTTACACAGGAACAGGAGGAGCCCCATTCGGTCCCTCTCGAGCCTGTTACACAGGAATAGGAGGAGGCCATTCAGCCCCTCTCGAGCCTGTTACACAGGAACAGGAGGATCCCATTCAGCAGCTCTCCAGCCTGTTACACAGGAACAGGAGAAGGCCCATTCAGCCCCTCACTAGCCTGTTACACAGGAACAGGATGAAGCCATTCAGCCCCTCTCGAGCCTGTTACAGAGGAACAGGAGGAGGCCATTCAGCCCCTCTCGAGCCTGTTACACAGGAACAGGAGGAGCCTCATTCCGCTCCTCTCGAGGCTGTTACACAGGAACAGGAGGAGGCCATTCAGCCCCTCTCAAACCTGTTACACAGCAACAGGAGGAGGCCATTCAGCCCCTCTCGAGCCTGTTGCACTGGAACAGGAGGAAGCCTTTCAACTCCTCTCGAGCATGTTACACAGGAACAGGAGGATCCCATTCAGCCCCTCTCGAGTGTGTTACACAGGAACAGGAGGAGGTCATTCAGCCCCTCTCGAGCCTGTTACACAGGAACAGGAGGAGGCCCATTCAGCCCCTCTCGAGCCTGTTACACAGAAACAGTTGGAGGCCCAATCAGCCCCTCTCGACCTCCTAGACACAGGAATAGGAGGAAGACCATTCAGCCTCTCTCGAGCCTGTTCCACAGGAACAGGAGGAGGCCCATTCAGCCCCTCTCGAGCCTGTTACAAAGAAATAGGAGGAGGCCATTCAGCCCCTCTCGAGCCTGTCGCCCAGGAACAGGAGGAGACCCATTCAGCCCCTCTCGAGCCTGTTACACAGGAACAGTAGGAGGCCATTCAGCCCCTCTCGAGCCTGTTACACAGGAACAGTTGGAGGCCATTCAGCCCCTCTCGAGCCTGTTACACAGGAACAGGAGGAGGCCCATTCAGCCCATCTCGAGCCTGTTACACAGGAACAGGACGAGGGTCATTCAGCCCCTCTCGAGCCTGTGACACAGGAACATGAGGCAGACTATTCAGCCCCTCTCGAGCCTGTTAAACAGGAACAGTAGGAAGCCATTCAGCCCCTCTCGAGCCTGTTACACAGGAACAGGAGGTGGCCCATTCAGCCCCTCTCGAGCCTGTTACACAGGAACAGGAGGAGGCCATTCAGCCCCTCTCGAACCTGTTACAAAAGAACAGGAGGAGGCCATTCAGCCCCTTTGATTCTGTTACACAGGAACAGTAGGAGACCAGTCAGCTCCTCTTGAGCGTGTTACACAGGAACAGGAGGAGGCCATTCAGCCCCTCTCGAGCCTGTTACACAGAAGGAGGAGGATGCCATTTGGCCCATCACAAGCCTGTTGCACAGGAACAGGAGGAGGCCATTCAGCCCCTCTCGAGCCTGTTAAAAAGGGACAGGAGGAGTCCATTCAGCCCCTCTGGAGCATGTTCCACAGGATCATGAGGAGACCATTCAGCCCTTGTTCAGCCTGTTACACAGGAACAGGAGGTACCAATCAGCCCCTCTCGAGCCTGATACACAGGAACAGGAGGAGACCATTCAGCCCCTCTCGAGCCTGTTACACAGGAACAGGAGGTGTCCATTCAGCCCCTCTCGAGCCTGTGACACAGGAACAGGAGGAGGCCCATTCAGCCCCTCTCGAGCCTGTTACACAGGAACAGGAGGAGACCATTCAGCCCCTCTGGAGCCTCTTACACACGAACAGGAGGAGGCCATTCAGCCCCTCTCGAGCCTGTTACACAGGAACGGGAGGATCCCATTCAGACCCTCTCGAGCCTGTACCGCAGGAACAGGAGGAGGCTGTTCAGCACCTCTCGAGCCTGTTAAACAGTGACAGGACAAGGCCCATTCAGACACTCTCGAGCCTGTTACACAGCAACAGTAGGAGGACCATTCAGCCCCTTTAAACCTGTTACAAAGGAACAGGAGGAGGCCCATTCAGCCCCTCTGGAGCCTGTTACACAGGAACTGGAGGAGGCCATTCAGCCCTCTCGAGCCTGTTACACAGCAACAGGAGGAGGTCATTCAGCTCCTCTTGAGCGTGTTACACAGGAACAGGAGGAGGCCATTCAGCCCCTCTCGAGCCTGTTACACAGCAACAGGAGCAGGACCATTCAGCCCCGCTCGAGCCTGTTACTCTGGAACAGGAGAAGGCCCATTCAGCCCCGCTCGAGCCTGTTACGCAGGAACAGGAGGAGGCCATTCAACCCCTCTCGAGCCTGTTACACAGGAACAGGAAGAGGCCATTCAGACCCACTCGAGCCTGTTACACAGGAACAGTAGAAGGCCATTCAGCCCCTCTCGAGCCTGTTAAACAGGAACAGGAGGAGGCCATTCAGCCCCTTTGAGCCTGTTACACAGGAACCGTAGGAGGCCATTCAGATCCTCTCAAGCCTGTTACACAGGAACAGGAGGTGCCCATTCAGCCCCTCTGGAGCCTGTTACACAGGAACTGGAGGAGCCCATTCACCCCTCTCGAGCCTGTTACACAGGAACTGGAGGATCCCATTCAGCCCATCTCGAGCCTGTTACTCAGGAACAGGAGGAGGCCCATTCAGCACATCTCGAGCCTGTTACACAGGAACAGGAGGAGGCCCATTCAGCCCCTCTCGAGCCTGTTACACAGGAAGAGGAGGAGGCCATTCAGCCCCTCTCGAGCCTGTTACACAGGAACAGGAGGTGGCCATTCAGCCCCTCTCGAGCCTGTTACACAGGAACAGGAGAAGGCCCATTCAACCCCTCTTGAGTCTGTTGCACAGGAAAAGGAGGATCCCATTCTGCCCCTCTCGAGCCTGTTAGACAGGAACTGGAGGATGACCGCTCAGCCCCTCTCGAGCCTGTTACACAGGAACAGGAGGAGGCCCATTCAGCCCCTCTCGAGCCTCTTACACAGGATCAGGAGGAGGCCATTCAGCTCCTCTCGATTCTGTTACACAGGAACAGGAGGAGGCCCAATCAGCCCGTCTCGAGCCTGTTAAACAGGAACAGTAGGAAGCCATTCAGCCCCTCTCGAGCCTGTTACACAGGAACAGGAGGAAGACCATTCAGCCCCTCTCGAGCCTGTTCCACAGGAACAGGAGGAGGCCCATTCAGCTCCTCTCGAGCCTGTTACACAGGAACAGGAGGAAGACCATTCAGCCCCTCTCGAGCCTGTTCCACAGGAACAGGAGAAGGCCCATTCAGCCCCTCTCGAGCATGTTACAAAGAAATAGGAGGAGGCCATTCAGCCCCTCTCGAGTCTGTCGCCCAGGAACATAGGAGGCCATTCAGCCCCTCTCGATCCTGTTACACAGGAACAGGAGGAGGCCATTCAGCCCGTCTCGAGCCTGTTACACAGGAACAGGAGGAGACCATTCAGCCCCTCTCAAGCCTGTTACACAGGAACAAGAGGAGGCCCATTCAGCCCCTCTGGAGCCTGTTACACAGGAACTGGAGGAGGCCCATTCAGCCCCTCTGGAGCCTGTTACATAGCAACAGGAGGAGGTCCATTCAGGTCTTCTTCAGCTTGTTGCACAGGAACGCGAGGCGACCACTCAGCCCCTCTCGAGACTGTTACACAGGAACAGGAGGAAGACCATTCAGCCCCTCTCGAGCCTGTTCCACAGGAACAGGAGGAGGCCCATTCAGCTCCTCTCGAGCCTGTTACACAGGAACAGGAGGAGGCCATTCAGCCCCTCTCGAGCCTGTTACACAGGAACAGGAGAAGGCCCATTCAGCCCCTCTCGAGCCTGTTACAAAGAAATAGGAGGAGGCCATTCAGCCCCTCTCGAGTCTGTCGCCCAGGAACATAGGAGGCCATTCAGCCCCTCTCGATCCTGTTACACAGGAACAGGAGGAGGCCATTCAGCCCCTCTCGAGCCTGTTACACAGGAACAGGAGGAGACCATTCAGCCCCTCTCAAGCCTGTTACACAGGAACAAGAGGAGGCCCATTCAGCCCCTCTGGAGCCTGTTACACGGGAACTGGAGGAGGCCCATTCAGCCCCTCTGGAGCCTGTTACACAGGAACAGGAGGAGGCCATTCAGCCCCTCTCGAGCCTGTTACACAGGAACAGGAGGAAGCCCATTCAGCCCCTCTCGAGCCTGTTACACAGGAACAGGAGGAGGCCCATTCAGCCCCTCTTGAGTCTGTTACACAGGAAAAGGAGGATCCCATTCTGCCCCTCTTGAGCCTGTTGCACAGGAACAGGAGAAGGCCCAATCAACCCCTCTCGAACCTCCTAGAAACAGGAACAGTAGGAAGACCATTCAGCCCCTATCGAGCCTGTTCCACAGGAACAGGAGGAGGCCCATTCAGCCCCTCTCGAGCCTGTTACAAAGAAATAGGAGGAGGCCATTCAGCCCCTCTCGAGCCTGTTACACAGGAACAGGAGGAGGCCCATTCAGCCCCTCTCGAGCCTGTTACAAAGAAATAGGAGGAGGCCATTCAGCCCCTCTCGAGCCTGTCGCCCAGGAACAGGAGGAGGCCCAATCGGTCCCTCTCTAACCTGTTACACAGGAACAGTAGGAAGCCATTCAGCCCCTCTCGAGCCTGTTACACAGGAACAGTTGGAGACCATTCAGCCCCTCTCGAGCCTGTTACACAGGAACAGGAGGAGGCCATTCAGCCCCTCTTGACCCTGTTACACAGGAACAGGAGGAGGCCCATTCAGCCCATCTCGAGCCTTTTACTCAGGAACAGGAGGAGGCCCATTCAGCACATCTCGAGCCTGTTACACAGGACCAGGAGGAGGCCATTCAGCCCCTCTCGAGCCTGTTACACAGGAACAGGAGGTGGCCATTGAGCCCCTCTCGAGCCTGTTACACAGGAACAGGAGGAGGCCCGTTCAAACCCTCTCGAGCCTGTTACACAGGAACAGGAGGAGGCCATTCAGCCCCTCTCAAGCCTGTTACACAGGAACAGGAGGAGGCCCATTCAGCCCCTCTTGAGTCTGTTACACAGGAAAAGGAGGATCCCATTCTGCCCCTCTTGAGCCTGTTGCACAGGAACAGGAGGAGGTTAATTCATCCCCTCTCGAGCCTGTTAGACAGGAACAGGAGGATGACCGCTCAGCCCCTCTCGAGCCTGTTACACAGGAACAGGAGGAGGCCCATTCAGCCCCTCTCGAGCCTGTTACACAGGAACAGGAGGAGGCCCAATCAGCCCCTCTCGAACCTCCTAGACAAAGGAACAGGAGAAAGACCATTCAGACCCTCTCGAGCCTGTTCCACAGGAACAGGAGCAGGCCCATTCAGCCCCTCTCGAGCCTGTTCCACAGGAACAGGAGGAGGCCCATTCAGCCCCTCTCGAGCCTGTTACCAAGAAATAGGAGGAGGCCATTCAGCCCCTCTCGAGTCTGTCGCCCAGGAACATAGGAGGCCATTCAGCGCCTCTTGAGCCTGTTAGACAGGAACAGGAGGATGACCGCTCAGCCCCTCTCGAGCCTGTTACACAGGAACAGGAGGAGGTCCATTCAGCCCCTCTCGAGCCTGTTACACAGGAACAGGAGGAGGCCCATTCAGCCCCTCTCGAGCCTGTTACACAGGAACAGGAGGAGGCCATTCCGCCCCTCTCGATTCTGTTAAACAGGAACAGGAGGAGGCCCAATCAGCCCCTCTCGAACCTCCTAGACACAGGAACAGGAGAAAGACCATTCAGCCCCTCTCGAGCCTGTTCCACAGGAACAGGAGGAGGCCCATTCAGCCCCTCTCGAGCCTGTTACAAAGAAAATGGAGGAGGCCATTCAGCCCCTCTCGAGTCTGTCGCCCAGGAACATAGGAGGCCATTCAGCCCCTCTCGAGTCTGTTACACAGGCACAGGAGGATCCCATCCAGCCCCTCTCGAGCCTGTTAAAAAGGGACAGGAGGAGTCCATTCAGCCCCTCTGGAGACTGTTCCACAGGATCATGAGGAGGCCATTCAGCCCTTCTTCAGCCTGTTACACAGGAACAGGAGGTACCAATCAGCCCCTCTCGAACCTGTTACACAAGAACAGGAGGAGGCCCATTCAGCCCCTCTCGAACCTGTTATGCAGGAACAGGAGGAGGCCATTCAGCCCCTCTCTAACCTGTTACACAGGAACAGGAAGAGGCCATTCAGCTCCTCTTGAGCGAGTTACACAGGAACAGGAGGAGGCCATTCAGCCCCTGTCAAGCCTGTTACACAGGAACAATAGGAGGCCCATTCAGCCCCTCTGGAGCCTGTTACACAGGAACATGAGGAGGCCCATTCAGCCCCTCTGGAGCCTGTTACACAGGAACAGGAGGAGGCCCATTCAGCACATCTCGAGCCTGTTACACAGGAACAGGAGGAGGCCCATTCGGCCCCTCTCGAGCCTGTTACACAGGAACAGGAGGAGGCCATTCAGCCCCTCTCGAGCCTGTTACACAGGAACAGGAGGTGGCCATTCAGCCCCTCTCGAGCCTGTTACACAGGAACAGGAGGAGGCCCATTCAACCCATCTCGAGCCTGTTACACAGGAACAGGAGGAGGCCGTTCAGCCCCTCTCGAGACTGTTACACAGGAACAGGAGGTGGCCATTCAGCCCCTCTTGAGCCTGTTGCACAGGAACAGGAGGAGGTTAATTCAGCCCCTCTCGAGCCTGTTAGACAGGAACAGGAGGATGACCGCTCAGCCCCTCTCGAGCCTGTTAGACAGGAACAGGAGGAGGCCCATTCAGCCCCTCTCGAGCCTCTTACACAGGAACAGGAGGAGGCCATTCAGCTCCTCTCGATTCTGTTACACAGGAACAGGAGGAGGCCCAATCAGCCCCTCTCGAGACTGTTACACAGGAACAGGAGGAGGCCATTCAGCCCCTCTCGAGACTGTTACACAGGAACAGGAGGAGGCCCAATCAGCCCCTCTCGAACCTCATAGACACAGGAACAGGAAGAAGACCATTCAGCCCCTCTCGAGCCTGTTCCACAGGAACAGGAGGAGGCCCATTCAGCCCCTCTCGAGCCTGTTACAAAGAAATAGGAGGAGGCCATTCAGCCCCTCTCGAGCCTGTCGCCCAGGAACAGGGGGAGGCCCATTCGGTCCCTCTCGAGCCTGTTCAACAGGAAGAGGAGGAGGCCATTCAGCCCCTCTCGAGCCTTTTACACAGGAACAGTAGGAGGCCATTCAGTCCCTCTCGAGCCTGTTACACAGGAACAGGAGGAGGCCCATTCAGCCCCTCTCGAGCCTGTTACACAGGAACAGGAGGACCCCATTCAGCCCCTCTCGAGCCTGTTACACAGGAACAGGAGGTGGCCATTCAGCCCCTCTCGAGCCTGTTACACAGGAACAGGAGGAGGCCCATTCAACCCCTCTTGAGTCTGTTACACAGGAAAAGGAGGATCCCATTTTGCCCCTCTCGAGCCTGTTGCACAGGAACAGGAGGAGGTTAATTCATCCCCTCTCGAGCCTGTTAGACAGGAACAGGAGGATGACCGCTCAGCCCCTCTCGAGCCTGTTACACAGGAACAGGAGGAGGCCCATTCAGCCCCTCTCGAGCCTCTTACACAGGAACAGGAGGAGGTCCATTCAGATCCTCTCGAGCCTTTTACACAGGCACACGAAGAGGCCCATTCAGCCCCTGTCGTGCCTGTTATACAAGAACAGGATGAGGCCATTCAGCCCGTCTCGAGCCTGTCGCACAGGAACAGGAGGATCCAACTTAGCCCCTCTCGATCCTGTTACACAGAAAGAGGAGGAGGCCATTCAGCCCTTCTCGAGCCTGTTACACCAGAACAGAATGATCCCATTCAGTCCCTCTCGAGCCTGTTACAGAGGAACAGGAGGAGGGCCATTCAGCTCTTCTTGAGTCTGTTACACAGGAACAGGAGGAGGCCATTCAACCCTTTCGAGCCTGTTACACAGGTACAGTAGGAGGCCATTCAGCCCCTCTCGAGCCTGTTACACAGGAACAGGAGGAGGCCCATTCAGCCCATCTCGAGCCTGTTACTCAGGAACAGGAGGAGGCCCATTCAGCACATCTCGAGCCTGTTACACAGGAACAGGAGGAGGCCCATTCGGCCCCTCTCGAGCCTGTTACACAGGAACAGGAGGAGGCCATTCAGCCCCTCTCGAGCCTGTTACACAGGAACAGGAGGTGGCCATTCAGCCCCTCTCGAGCCTGTTACACAGGAACAGGAGGAGGCCCATTCAACCCATCTCGAGCCTGTTACACAGGAACAGGAGGAGGCCGTTCAGCCCCTCTCGAGACTGTTACACAGGAACAGGAGGTGGCCATTCAGCCCCTCTTGAGCCTGTTGCACAGGAACAGGAGGAGGTTAATTCAGCCCCTCTCGAGCCTGTTAGACAGGAACAGGAGGATGACCGCTCAGCCCCTCTCGAGCCTGTTAGACAGGAACAGGAGGATGACCGCTCAGCCCCTCTCGAGCCTCTTACACAGGAACAGGAGGAGGCCATTCAGCTCCTCTCGATTCTGTTACACAGGAACAGGAGGAGGCCCAATCAGCCCCTCTCGAGACTGTTACACAGGAACAGGAGGAGGCCATTCAGCCCCTCTCGAGACTGTTACACAGGAACAGGAGGAGGCCCAATCAGCCCCTCTCGAACCTCATAGACACAGGAACAGGAAGAAGACCATTCAGCCCCTCTCGAGCCTGTTCCACAGGAACAGGAGGAGGCCCATTCAGCCCCTCTCGAGCCTGTTACAAAGAAATAGGAGGAGGCCATTCAGCCCCCTCTCGAGCCTGTCGCCCAGGAACAGGGGGAGGCCCATTCGGTCCCTCTCGAGCCTGTTCAACAGGAAGAGGAGGAGGCCATTCAGCCCCTCTCGAGCCTTTTACACAGGAACAGTAGGAGGCCATTCAGTCCCTCTCGAGCCTGTTACACAGGAACAGGAGGAGGCCCATTCAGCCCCTCTCGAGCCTGTTACACAGGAACAGGAGGACCCCATTCAGCCCCTCTCGAGCCTGTTACACAGGAACAGGAGGTGGCCATTCAGCCCCTCTCGAGCCTGTTACACAGGAACAGGAGGAGGCCCATTCAACCCCTCTTGAGTCTGTTACACAGGAAAAGGAGGATCCCATTTTGCCCCTCTCGAGCCTGTTGCACAGGAACAGGAGGAGGTTAATTCATCCCCTCTCGAGCCTGTTAGACAGGAACAGGAGGATGACCGCTCAGCCCCTCTCGAGCCTGTTACACAGGAACAGGAGGAGGCCCATTCAGCCCCTCTCGAGCCTCTTACACAGGAACAGGAGGAGGTCCATTCAGATCCTCTCGAGCCTTTTACACAGGCACACGAAGAGGCCCATTCAGCCCCTGTCGTGCCTGTTATACAAGAACAGGATGAGGCCATTCAGCCCGTCTCGAGCCTGTCGCACAGGAACAGGAGGATCCAACTTAGCCCCTCTCGATCCTGTTACACAGAAAGAGGAGGAGGCCATTCAGCCCTTCTCGAGCCTGTTACACCAGAACAGAATGATCCCATTCAGTCCCTCTCGAGCCTGTTACAGAGGAACAGGAGGAGGGCCATTCAGCTCTTCTTGAGTCTGTTACACAGGAACAGGAGGAGGCCATTCAACCCTTTCGAGCCTGTTACACAGGAACAGGAGGAGGCCTTTCAGCCCCTCTTGAGCGTGTTACACAGGAACAGGAGGAGGCCGTTCAGCCGCTCTCGATTCTGTTACACAGGAACAGGAGGAGGCCATTCAGCCCCTCTCGAACCTCATAGACACAGGAACAGGAGGAAGACCATTCAGCCCCTCTCGAGCCTGTTACACAGAAGGAGGAGGAGGCCATTTGGCCCATCACAAGCCTTTTGCACAGGAACAGGAGGAGGCCATTCAGCCCCTCTCGAGCCTTTTACACAAGAACAGGTGGAGGCCCATTCAGACCCTCTCGAGTCTGTTACAAAGGAACAGGAGGATCCCATCCAGCCCCTCTCGAGCCTGTTAAAAAGGGACAGGAGGAGGCCATTCAGCCCCTCTGGAGCATGTTCCACAGGATCAAGAGGAGGCCATTCAGCCCTTGTTCAGCCTGTTACACAGGAACAGGAGGTACCAATCAGCCTCTCTCGAGCCTGTTACACAGGAACAGGAGGAGACCATTCAGCCCCTCTCGAGCCTGTGACACAGGAACAGGAGGTACCAATCAGCCTCTCTCGAGCCTGTTACACAGCAACAGTAGGAGGACCATTCAGCCCCTTTAAACCTGTTACAAAGGAACAGGAGGAGGCCCATTCAGCCCCTTTAAACCTGTTACAAAGGAACAGGAGGAGGCCCATTCAGCCCCTCTGGAGCCTGTTACACAGGAACTGGAGGAGGCCATTCACCCCTCTCGAGCCTGTTACACAGGAACAGGAGGAGGCCATTCAGCCACTCTCGAGCCTGTTACACAGCAACAGGAGCAGGACCATTCAGCCCCGCTCGAGCCTGTTACTCTGGAACAGGAGGAGGCCATTCAGCCCCTCTCGAGCCTGTTACACAGGAACAGGAGGAGGCCATTCAGCGCCTCTCGAGCCTGTTACGCAGGAACAGGAGGAGGCCATTCAGCCCCTCTCGAGCCTGTTACACAGGAACAGGAAGAGGCCATTCAGACCCGCTCGAGCCTGTTACACAGGAACAGTAGAAGGCCATTCAGCCCCTCTCGAGCCTGTTAAACAGGAACAGGAGGAGGCCTTTCAGCCCCTTTGAGCCTGTTACACAGGAACAGTAGGAGGCCATTCAGTTCCTCTCAAGCCTGTTACACAGGAACAGGAGGTGCCCATTCAGCCCCTCTGGAGCCTGTTACACAGGAACTGGAGGAGGCCATTCACCCCTCTCGAGCCTGTTACACAGCAACAGGAGGAAGCCATTCAGCCCCTCTCGAACCTGTTACACAGGAACAGGAGGAGTCCATTCAGCCCCTCTCGAGCCTGTCGCCCATGAACAGGAGGAGGCCTATTCAGCATCTCTCGAGCCTATTACACAGAAAGAGGAGGAGGCCAGTCAGCCCCTCTCGAGCAGGAAACACAGGAACAGTAGGAGGCCATTCAGCCCCTCTCGAGCCTGTTCCACAGGAACAGGCGGAGGCCATTCAGCCCCTCTCGAGCCTGTCGCCCAGGAACAGGAGGAGGCCCTTTCGGTCCCTCTCGAGCCTGTTACACAGGAACAGTAGGAGGCCTTTCAGCCCCTCTCGAGCCTGTTACACAGGAACAGTTGGAGGCCATTCAGCCCCTCTCGAGCCTGTTACACAGGAACAGGAGGAGGCCTTTCAGCCCCTCTTGAGCGTGTTACACAGAAACAGGAGGAAGCCTTTCAGCCGCTCTCGATTCTGTTACACAGGAACAGGAGGAGGCCATTCAGCCCCTCTCGAACCTGTTACACAGGAACAGGAGGTGGCCATTCAGCCCCTCTCGAGCCTGTTACACAGGAACAGGAGGAGGCCCATTCAGCCCCTCTTGAGTCTGTTACACAGGAACAGGAGGAGGCCATTCCTCCCCTCTCGAGCCTGTTACACAGGAACAGGAGGAGGCCATTCAGCCCCTCTCGAGCCTGTTGCACAGGAACAGGAAGATCCCATTCAGCCCTTCTTGAGCCAGTTACACAGGAACAGGAGGAGGCCCATTCAGCCCCTCTCGAGCCTGTTACACAGGAACAGGAGGAGGTCCATTCAGCCCCTCTAGAGCCTGTTACACAGGAACAGGAGGAGGCCCATTCAGCCCCTCTCGAGCCTGTTACACAGGAACTGGAGGATCCCATTCAGCCCATCTCGAGCCTGTTACTCAGGAATAGGAGGAGGCCCATTCAGCACATCTCGAGCCTGTTACACAGGAACAGGAGGAGGCCCATTCAGCCCCTCTCGAGCCTGTTACACAGGAAGAGAAGGAGGCCATTCAGCCCCTCTCGAGC
Source organism: Isurus oxyrinchus (assembly GCA_026770705.1). Taxonomy (NCBI): domain Eukaryota; kingdom Metazoa; phylum Chordata; class Chondrichthyes; order Lamniformes; family Lamnidae; genus Isurus; species Isurus oxyrinchus. Next base: position 68,104 of record JANJGN010001500.1, read on the forward strand.
CTGTTACACAGGAACAGGAGGTGGCCATTCAGCCCCTCTCGAGCCTGTTACACAGGAACAGGAGGAGGCCCAATCAGCCCCTCTCGAGCCTGTTAAACAGGAACAGTAGGACGCCATTCAGCCCCTCTCGAGCCTGTTACACAGGAACAGGAGGAGGCCCAATCAGCCCCTCTTGAGTCTGTTACACAGGAACAGGAGGAGCACATTCAGCCCCTCTCGAGCCTGTTACACAGGAACAGGAGGAGGCCATTCAGCCCCTCTCGAGCCTGTTACACAGGAACTGGAGGAGGCCATTCAGCCCCTCTCGAGCCTGTTACACAGGAACATGAGGAGGCCCATTCAGCCCCTCTTGAGTCTGTTACACAGGAAAAGGAGGATCCCATTCTGCCCCTCTTGAGCCTGTTGCACAGGAACAGGAGGAGGTTAATTCATCCCCTCTCGAGCCTGTTAGACAGGAACAGGAGGATGACCGCTCAGCCCCTCTCGAGCCTGTTACACAGGAACAGGAGGAGGCCCATTCAGCCCCTCTCGAGCCTGTTACACAGGAACAGGGGGGAGGCCCATTCAGCCCCTCTCGATTCTGTTACACAGGAACAGGAGGAGGCCCAATCAGCCCCTCTCGAACCTCCTAGACACAGGAACAGGAGAAAGGACCATTCAGCCCCTCTCGAGCGTGTTACACAGGAACAGGAGGAGGCCCATTCAGCCCCTCTCGAGCCTGTTACAGAGACATAGGAGGAGGCCATTCAGCCTCTCTCGAGTCTGTCGCCCAGGAACAGGAGGAGGCCATTCAGCCCCTCTCGAGTCTGTTACACAGGCACAGGAGGATCCCATCCAGCTCTTCTCGAGCCTGTTAAAAAGGGACAGGAGGAGTCCATTCAGCCCCTCTAGAGACTGTTCCACAGGATCATGAGGAGGCCATTCAGCCCTTCTTCAGCCTGTTACACAGGAACAGGAGGTACCAATTAGCCCCTCTCGAACCTGTTACACAGGAACAGGAGGAGGCCCATTCAGCCCCTCTCGAACCTGTTACGCAGGAACAGGAGGAGGCCATTCAGCCCCTCTCTAACCTGTTACACAGGAACAGGAAGAGGCCATTCAGACCCTCTCGAGACTGTTACACAGGAACAGGAGGAGGCCATTCAGCCTCTTTGAGCCTTTTACACAGGAACAGTAGGAGGCCATTCAGCTCCTCTTGGGCGTGTTACACAGGAACAGGAGGAGGCCATTCAGCCCCTCTCAAGCCTGTTACACAGGAACAATAGGAGGCCCATTCAGCCCCTCTGGAGCCTGTTACATAGGAACAGGAGGAGGCCATTCAGCCCCTCTGGAGCCTGTTACACAGGAACATGAGGAGGCCCATTCAGCCCCTCTGGAGCATGTTACACAGGAACTTGAGGAGGCCCATTCAGCCCCTCTGGAGCCTGTTACATAGCAACAGGAGGAGGTCCATTCAGGCCTTCTTCTGCCTGTTACACAGGAACGCGTGGCGACCACTCAGCCCCTCTCGAGACTGTTACACTGGAACAGGAGGAGGCCAAATCAGCCCCTCTCGAACCTCCTAGACACAGGAAACAGGAGGAAGACCATTCAGCCCCTCTCGAGCCTGTTACACAGGAACAGGAGGAGGCCATTCAGCCCCTCTCGAGCCTGTTACACAGGAACAGGCGGTGGCCATTCAGCCCCTCTCGAGCCTGTTACACAGGAACAGGAGGAGGCCCATTCAACCACTCTCGAGCCTGTTACACAGGAACAGGAGGAGGCCCAGTCAGTCCCTCTCGAGCCTGTGACACAGGAAGAGAAGGAGGCCATTCAGCCCCTCTCGAGCCTGTTACACAGGAACAGGAGGTGGCCATTCAGCCCCTCTCGAGCCTGTTACACAGGAACAGGAGGAGGCCCAATCAGCCCCTCTCGAGCCTGTTAAACAGGAACAGTAGGACGCCATTCAGCCCCTCTCGAGCCTGTTACACAGGAACAGGAGGAGGCCCAATCAGCCCCTCTTGAGTCTGTTACACAGGAACAGGAGGAGCACATTCAGCCCCTCTCGAGCCTGTTACACAGGAACAGGAGGAGGCCATTCAGCCCCTCTCGAGCCTGTTACACAGGAACTGGAGGAGGCCATTCAGCCCCTCTCGAGCCTGTTACACAGGAACATGAGGAGGCCCATTCAGCCCCTCTTGAGTCTGTTACACAGGAAAAGGAGGATCCCATTCTGCCCCTCTTGAGCCTGTTGCACAGGAACAGGAGGAGGTTAATTCATCCCCTCTCGAGCCTGTTAGACAGGAACAGGAGGATGACCGCTCAGCCCCTCTCGAGCCTGTTACACAGGAACAGGAGGAGGCCCATTCAGCCCCTCTCGAGCCTGTTACACAGGAACAGGGGGAGGCCCATTCAGCCCCTCTCGATTCTGTTACACAGGAACAGGAGGAGGCCCAATCAGCCCCTCTCGAACCTCCTAGACACAGGAACAGGAGAAAGACCATTCAGCCCCTCTCGAGCGTGTTACACAGGAACAGGAGGAGGCCCATTCAGCCCCTCTCGAGCCTGTTACAGAGACATAGGAGGAGGCCATTCAGCCTCTCTCGAGTCTGTCGCCCAGGAACAGGAGGAGGCCATTCAGCCCCTCTCGAGTCTGTTACACAGGCACAGGAGGATCCCATCCAGCTCTTCTCGAGCCTGTTAAAAAGGGACAGGAGGAGTCCATTCAGCCCCTCTAGAGACTGTTCCACAGGATCATGAGGAGGCCATTCAGCCCTTCTTCAGCCTGTTACACAGGAACAGGAGGTACCAATTAGCCCCTCTCGAACCTGTTACACAGGAACAGGAGGAGGCCCATTCAGCCCCTCTCGAACCTGTTACGCAGGAACAGGAGGAGGCCATTCAGCCCCTCTCTAACCTGTTACACAGGAACAGGAAGAGGCCATTCAGACCCTCTCGAGACTGTTACACAGGAACAGGAGGAGGCCATTCAGCCTCTTTGAGCCTTTTACACAGGAACAGTAGGAGGCCATTCAGCTCCTCTTGGGCGTGTTACACAGGAACAGGAGGAGGCCATTCAGCCCCTCTCAAGCCTGTTACACAGGAACAATAGGAGGCCCATTCAGCCCCTCTGGAGCCTGTTACATAGGAACAGGAGGAGGCCATTCAGCCCCTCTGGAGCCTGTTACACAGGAACATGAGGAGGCCCATTCAGCCCCTCTGGAGCATGTTACACAGGAACTTGAGGAGGCCCATTCAGCCCCTCTGGAGCCTGTTACATAGCAACAGGAGGAGGTCCATTCAGGCCTTCTTCTGCCTGTTACACAGGAACGCGTGGCGACCACTCAGCCCCTCTCGAGACTGTTACACTGGAACAGGAGGAGGCCAAATCAGCCCCTCTCGAACCTCCTAGACACAGGAACAGGAGGAAGACCATTCAGCCCCTCTCGAGCCTGTTACACAGGAACAGGAGGAGGCCATTCAGCCCCTCTCGAGCCTGTTACACAGGAACAGGCGGTGGCCATTCAGCCCCTCTCGAGCCTGTTACACAGGAACAGGAGGAGGCCCATTCAACCACTCTCGAGCCTGTTACACAGGAACAGGAGGAGGCCCAGTCAGTCCCTCTCGAGCCTGTGACACAGGCACAGGAGGAGGACCTTTCAGCCTCTCTCAAGCCTGTTAAACAGGAACAGTAGGAATCCATTCAGCCCCTCTCGAGCCTGTTACACAGGAACAGGAGGAGGCCATTCAGCCCCTCTCGAGCCTGTTACACAGGAACAGGAGGAGGCCCATTCAGCCCCTCTTGAGTCTGTTACACAGGAAAAGGAGGATCCCATTCTGCCCCTCTTGAGCCTGTTGCACAGGAACAGGAGGAGGTTAATTCAGCCCCTCTCGAGCCTGTTAGTCAGGAACAGGAGGATGACCGCTCAGCCCCTCTCGAGCCTGTTACACAGGAACAGGAGGAGGCCCATTCAGCCCCTCTCGAGCCTGTTACACAGGAACAGGAGGAGGCCATTCAGCCCCTCTCGATTCTGTTACACAGGAACACGAAGAGGCTCAATCAGCCCCTCTCCAACCTCCTAGACACAGGAACAGGATGAAGACCATTCAGCCCCTCTCGAGCCTGTTCCACAGGAACAGGAGGAGGCCCATTCAGCCCCTCTCGAGCCTGTTACAAAGAAATTGGAGGAGGCCATTCATCCCCTCTCGAGTCTGTCGCCCAGGAACAGGAGGAGACCATTCAGCCCCTCTCGAGTCTGTTACACAGGCACAGGATGATCCCATCCAGCCCTTCTCAAGCCTGTTAAAAAGGGACAGGAGGAGTCCATTCAGCCCCTCTGGAGACTGTTCCACAGGATCATGAGGAGGCCATTCAGCCCTTCTTCAGCCTGTTACACAGGAACAGGAGGTACCAATCAGCCCCTCTCGAGACTGTTACACAGGAACAGGAGGAGGCCCATTCAGCCCCTCTCGAACCTGTTACACAGGAACAGGAGGAGGCCATTCAGCCCCTCTCTAACCTGTTACACAGGAACAGGAAGAGGCCATTCAGACCCTCTCGAGCCTGTTACACAGGAACAGTAGGAGGCCATTCAGCTCCTCTTGAGCGTGTTACACAGGAACAGGAGGAGGCCATTCAGCCCCTCTCAAGCCTGTTACACAGGAACAATAGGAGGCCCATTCAGCCCCTCTGGAGCCTGTTACATAGGAACAGGAGGAGGCCATTCAGCCCCTCTGGAGCCTGTTACACAGGAACATGAGGAGGCCCATTCAGCCCCTCCGGAGCCTGTTACACAGGAACTGCAGGAGGCCCATTCAGCCCCTCTGGAGCCTGTTACATAGCAACAGGAGGAGGTCCATTCAGGCCTTCTTCAGCCTGTTACACAGGAACGCGAGGCGACCACTCAGCCCCTCTCGAGACTGTTACACAGGAACAGGAGGAGGCCCAATCAGCCCCTCTCGAACCTCCTAGACACAAGAACAGGAGGAAGACCATTCAGCCCCTATCGAGCCTGTTGCACAGGAACAGGAGGAAGCCCATTCAGCCCCTCTCGAGCCTGTTACAAAGAAATAGGAGGAGGCCATTCAGCCCCTCTCGAGCCTGTCGCCCAGGAACAGGAGGAGGCCCATTCAGTCCCTCTCGAGCCTGTTACACAGGAACAGTAGGAGGCCCATTCAGCCCCTCTCGAGCCTGTTACACAGGAACAGTAGGAGGCCATTCAGCCCCTCTCGAGCCTGTTACACAGGAACAGGAGGAGGCCCATTCAGCCCATCTCGAGCCTGTTACTCAGGAACAGGAGGAGGCCCATTCAGCACATCTCGAGCCTGTTACACAGGAACAGGAGGAGGCCCATTCGGCCCCTCTCGAGCCTGTTACACAGGAACAGGAGGAGGCCATTCAGCCCCTCTCGAGCCTGTTACACAGGAACAGGAGGTGGCCATTCAGCCCCTCTCGAGCCTGTTACACAGGAACAGGAGGAGGCCCATTCAACCCATCTCGAGCCTGTTACACAGGAACAGGAGGAGGCCGTTCAGCCCCTCTCGAGACTGTTACACAGGAACAGGAGGATCCCATTTTGCCCCTCTCGAGCCTGTTGCACAGGAACAGGAGGAGGTTAATTCATCCCCTCTCGAGCCTGTTAGACAGGAACAGGAGGATGACCGCTCAGCCCCTCTCGAGCCTGTTACACAGGAACAGGAGGAGGCCCATTCAGCCCCTCTCGAGCCTCTTACACAGGAACAGGAGGAGGTCCATTCAGATCCTCTCGAGCCTTTTACACAGGCACACGAAGAGGCCCATTCAGCCCCTGTCGTGCCTGTTATACAAGAACAGGATGAGGCCATTCAGCCCGTCTCGAGCCTGTCGCACAGGAACAGGAGGATCCAACTTAGCCCCTCTCGATCCTGTTACACAGAAAGAGGAGGAGGCCATTCAGCCCTTCTCGAGCCTGTTACACCAGAACAGAATGATCCCATTCAGTCCCTCTCGAGCCTGTTACAGAGGAACAGGAGGAGGGCCATTCAGCTCTTCTTGAGTCTGTTACACAGGAACAGGAGGAGGCCATTCAACCCTTTCGAGCCTGTTACACAGGAACAGTAGGAGGCCATTCAGCCCCTCTCGAGCCTGTTACACAGGAACAGGAGGAGGCCCATTCAGCCCATCTCGAGCCTGTTACTCAGGAACAGGAGGAGGCCCATTCAGCACATCTCGAGCCTGTTACACAGGAACAGGAGGAGGCCCATTCGGCCCCTCTCGAGCCTGTTACACAGGAACAGGAGGAGGCCATTCAGCCCCTCTCGAGCCTGTTACACAGGAACAGGAGGTGGCCATTCAGCCCCTCTCGAGCCTGTTACACAGGAACAGGAGGAGGCCCATTCAACCCATCTCGAGCCTGTTACACAGGAACAGGAGGAGGCCGTTCAGCCCCTCTCGAGACTGTTACACAGGAACAGGAGGTGGCCATTCAGCCCCTCTTGAGCCTGTTGCACAGGAACAGGAGGAGGTTAATTCAGCCCCTCTCGAGCCTGTTAGACAGGAACAGGAGGATGACCGCTCAGCCCCTCTCGAGCCTGTTAGACAGGAACAGGAGGATGACCGCTCAGCCCCTCTCGAGCCTCTTACACAGGAACAGGAGGAGGCCATTCAGCTCCTCTCGATTCTGTTACACAGGAACAGGAGGAGGCCCAATCAGCCCCTCTCGAGACTGTTACACAGGAACAGGAGGAGGCCATTCAGCCCCTCTCGAGACTGTTACACAGGAACAGGAGGAGGCCCAATCAGCCCCTCTCGAACCTCATAGACACAGGAACAGGAAGAAGACCATTCAGCCCCTCTCGAGCCTGTTCCACAGGAACAGGAGGAGGCCCATTCAGCCCCTCTCGAGCCTGTTACAAAGAAATAGGAGGAGGCCATTCAGCCCCTCTCGAGCCTGTCGCCCAGGAACAGGGGGAGGCCCATTCGGTCCCTCTCGAGCCTGTTCAACAGGAAGAGGAGGAGGCCATTCAGCCCCTCTCGAGCCTTTTACACAGGAACAGTAGGAGGCCATTCAGTCCCTCTCGAGCCTGTTACACAGGAACAGGAGGAGGCCCATTCAGCCCCTCTCGAGCCTGTTACACAGGAACAGGAGGACCCCATTCAGCCCCTCTCGAGCCTGTTACACAGGAACAGGAGGTGGCCATTCAGCCCCTCTCGAGCCTGTTACACAGGAACAGGAGGAGGCCCATTCAACCCCTCTTGAGTCTGTTACACAGGAAAAGGAGGATCCCATTTTGCCCCTCTCGAGCCTGTTGCACAGGAACAGGAGGAGGTTAATTCATCCCCTCTCGAGCCTGTTAGACAGGAACAGGAGGATGACCGCTCAGCCCCTCTCGAGCCTGTTACACAGGAACAGGAGGAGGCCCATTCAGCCCCTCTCGAGCCTCTTACACAGGAACAGGAGGAGGTCCATTCAGATCCTCTCGAGCCTTTTACACAGGCACACGAAGAGGCCCATTCAGCCCCTGTCGTGCCTGTTATACAAGAACAGGATGAGGCCATTCAGCCCGTCTCGAGCCTGTCGCACAGGAACAGGAGGATCCAACTTAGCCCCTCTCGATCCTGTTACACAGAAAGAGGAGGAGGCCATTCAGCCCTTCTCGAGCCTGTTACACCAGAACAGAATGATCCCATTCAGTCCCTCTCGAGCCTGTTACAGAGGAACAGGAGGAGGGCCATTCAGCTCTTCTTGAGTCTGTTACACAGGAACAGGAGGAGGCCATTCAACCCTTTCGAGCCTGTTACACAGGAACAGGAGGAGGCCTTTCAGCCCCTCTTGAGCGTGTTACACAGGAACAGGAGGAGGCCGTTCAGCCGCTCTCGATTCTGTTACACAGGAACAGGAGGAGGCCATTCAGCCCCTCTCGAACCTCATAGACACAGGAACAGGAGGAAGACCATTCAGCCCCTCTCGAGCCTGTTACACAGAAGGAGGAGGAGGCCATTTGGCCCATCACAAGCCTTTTGCACAGGAACAGGAGGAGGCCATTCAGCCCCTCTCGAGCCTTTTACACAAGAACAGGTGGAGGCCCATTCAGACCCTCTCGAGTCTGTTACAAAGGAACAGGAGGATCCCATCCAGCCCCTCTCGAGCCTGTTAAAAAGGGACAGGAGGAGGCCATTCAGCCCCTCTGGAGCATGTTCCACAGGATCAAGAGGAGGCCATTCAGCCCTTGTTCAGCCTGTTACACAGGAACAGGAGGTACCAATCAGCCTCTCTCGAGCCTGTTACACAGGAACAGGAGGAGACCATTCAGCCCCTCTCGAGCCTGTGACACAGGAACAGGAGGAGGCCCATTCAGCCCCTCTCGAGCCTGTTACACAGGAACGGGAGGATCCCATTCATACCCTCTCGAGCCTGTTCCGCAGGAACAGGAGGAGGCTGTTCAGCACCTCTCGAGCCTGTTAAACAGTGACAGGACAAGGCCCATTCAGACACTCTCGAGCCTGTTACACAGCAACAGTAGGAGGACCATTCAGCCCCTTTAAACCTGTTACAAAGGAACAGGAGGAGGCCCATTCAGCCCCTTTAAACCTGTTACAAAGGAACAGGAGGAGGCCCATTCAGCCCCTCTGGAGCCTGTTACACAGGAACTGGAGGAGGCCATTCACCCCTCTCGAGCCTGTTACACAGGAACAGGAGGAGGCCATTCAGCCACTCTCGAGCCTGTTACACAGCAACAGGAGCAGGACCATTCAGCCCCGCTCGAGCCTGTTACTCTGGAACAGGAGGAGGCCATTCAGCCCCTCTCGAGCCTGTTACACAGGAACAGGAGGAGGCCATTCAGCGCCTCTCGAGCCTGTTACGCAGGAACAGGAGGAGGCCATTCAGCCCCTCTCGAGCCTGTTACACAGGAACAGTAGAAGGCCATTCAGCCCCTCTCGAGCCTGTTAAACAGGAACAGGAGGAGGCCTTTCAGCCCCTTTGAGCCTGTTACACAGGAACAGTAGGAGGCCATTCAGTTCCTCTCAAGCCTGTTACACAGGAACAGGAGGTGCCCATTCAGCCCCTCTGGAGCCTGTTACACAGGAACTGGAGGAGGCCATTCACCCCTCTCGAGCCTGTTACACAGCAACAGGAGGAAGCCATTCAGCCCCTCTCGAACCTGTTACACAGGAACAGGAGGAGTCCATTCAGCCCCTCTCGAGCCTGTCGCCCATGAACAGGAGGAGGCCTATTCAGCATCTCTCGAGCCTATTACACAGAAAGAGGAGGAGGCCAGTCAGCCCCTCTCGAGCAGGAAACACAGGAACAGTAGGAGGCCATTCAGCCCCTCTCGAGCCTGTTCCACAGGAACAGGCGGAGGCCATTCAGCCCCTCTCGAGCCTGTCGCCCAGGAACAGGAGGAGGCCCTTTCGGTCCCTCTCGAGCCTGTTACACAGGAACAGTAGGAGGCCTTTCAGCCCCTCTCGAGCCTGTTACACAGGAACAGTTGGAGGCCATTCAGCCCCTCTCGAGCCTGTTACACAGGAACAGGAGGAGGCCTTTCAGCCCCTCTTGAGCGTGTTACACAGAAACAGGAGGAAGCCTTTCAGCCGCTCTCGATTCTGTTACACAGGAACAGGAGGAGGCCATTCAGCCCCTCTCGAACCTGTTACACAGGAACAGGAGGTGGCCATTCAGCCCCTCTCGAGCCTGTTACACAGGAACAGGAGGAGGCCCATTCAGCCCCTCTTGAGTCTGTTACACAGGAACAGGAGGAGGCCATTCCTCCCCTCTCGAGCCTGTTACACAGGAACAGGAGGAGGCCATTCAGCCCCTCTCGAGCCTGTTGCACAGGAACAGGAAGATCCCATTCAGCCCTTCTTGAGCCAGTTACACAGGAACAGGAGGAGGCCCATTCAGCCCCTCTCGAGCCTGTTACACAGGAACAGGAGGAGGTCCATTCAGCCCCTCTAGAGCCTGTTACACAGGAACAGGAGGAGGCCCATTCAGCCCCTCTCGAGCCTGTTACACAGGAACTGGAGGATCCCATTCAGCCCATCTCGAGCCTGTTACTCAGGAATAGGAGGAGGCCCATTCAGCACATCTCGAGCCTGTTACACAGGAACAGGAGGAGGCCCATTCAGCCCCTCTCGAGCCTGTTACACAGGAAGAGAAGGAGGCCATTCAGCCCCTCTCGAGCCTGTTACACAGGAACAGGAGGTGGCCATTCAGCCCCTCTCGAGCCTGTTACACAGGAACAGGAGGAGGCCCATTCAGCACCTCTTGAGTCTGTTACACAGGAAAAGGAGGAGGCCCAATCAGCCCCTCTCGAGCCTGTTAAACAGGAACAGTAGGACGCCATTCAGCCCCTCTCGAGCCTGTTACACAGGAACAGGAGGAGGCCATTCAGCCCCTCTCGAGCCTGTTACACAGGAACAGGAGGAGGCCATTCAGCCCCTCTCGAGCCTGTTACACAGGAACTGGAGGAGGCCATTCAGCCCCTCTCGAGCCTGTTACACAGGAACATGAGGAGGCCCATTCAGCCCCTCTTGAGTCTGTTACACAGGAAAAGGAGGATCCCATTCTGCCCCTCTTGAGCCTGTTGCACAGGAACAGGAGGAGGTTAATTCATCCCCTCTCGAGCCTGTTAGACAGGAACAGGAGGATGACCGCTCAGCCCCTCTCGAGCCTGTTACACAGGAACAGGAGGAGGCCCATTCAGCCCCTCTCGAGCCTGTTACACAGGAACAGGAGGAGGCCCATTCAGCCCCTCTCGAGCCTGTTACACAGGAACAGGAGGAGGCCCATTCAGCCCCTCTCGAGCCTGTTACACAGGAACAGGAGGAGGCCCATTCAGTCCCTCTCGAGCCTGTTACACAGGAACAGGAGGAGGCCCATTCAGCCCCTCTCGAGCCTGTTACACAGGAACAGGAGGAGGCCCATTCAGCCCCTCTCGAGCCTGTTACACAGGAACAGGAGGAGGCCCATTCAGCCCCTCTCGAGCCTGTTACACAGGAACAGGGGGAGGCCCATTCAGCCCCTCTCGATTCTGTTACACAGGAACAGGAGGTGGCCCAATCAGCCCCTCTCGAACCTCCTAGACACAGGAACAGGAGAAAGACCATTCAGCCCCTCTCGAGCCTGTTCCACAGGAACAGGAGGAGGCCCATTCAACCCCTCTCGAGCCTGTTACACAGGAACAGGAGGAGGCCCATTCAGCCCCTCTCGAGCCTGTTACAGAGACATAGGAGGAGGCCATTCAGCCTCTCTCGAGTCTGTCGCCCAGGAACAGGAGGAGGCCATTCAGCCCCTCTCGAGTCTGTTACACAGGCACAGGAGGATCCCATCCAGCTCTTCTCGAGCCTGTTAAAAAGGGACAGGAGGAGTCCATTCAGCCCCTCTAGAGACTGTTCCACAGGATCATGAGGAGGCCATTCAGCCCTTCTTCAGCCTGTTACACAGGAACAGGAGGTACCAATTAGCCCCTCTCGAACCTGTTACACAGGAACAGGAGGAGGCCCATTCAGCCCCTCTCGAGCCTGTTACACAGGAACAGGAGGAGGCCATTCAGCCTCTTTGAGCCTTTTACACAGGAACAGTAGGAGGCCATTCAGCTCCTCTTGAGCGTGTTACACAGGAACAGGAGGAGGCCATTCAGCCCCTCTCAAGCCTGTTACACAGGAACAATAGGAGGCCCATTCAGCCCCTCTGGAGCCTGTTACATAGGAACAGGAGGAGGCCATTCAGCCCCTCTGGAGCCTGTTACACAGGAACATGAGGAGGCCCATTCAGCCCCTCTGGAGCATGTTACACAGGAACTTGAGGAGGCCCATTCAGCCCCTCTGGAGCCTGTTACATAGCAACAGGAGGAGGTCCATTCAGGCCTTCTTCTGCCTGTTACACAGGAACGCGTGGCGACCACTCAGCCCCTCTCGAGACTGTTACACAGGAACAGGAGGAGGCCCAATCAGCCCCTCTCGAACCTCCTAGACACAGGAACAGGAGGAAGACCATTCAGCCCCTCTCGAGCCTGTTACACAGGAACAGGAGGAGGCCATTCAGCCCCTCTCGAGCCTGTTACACAGGAACAGGCGGTGGCCATTCAGCCCCTCTCGAGCCTGTTACACAGGAACAGGAGGAGGCCCATTCAACCACTCTCGAGCCTGTTACACAGGAACAGGAGGAGGCCCATTCAGCCCCTCTCGAGCCTGTTACACAGGAACAGGAGGAGGCCCAGTCAGCCCCTCTCGAGCCTGTGACACAGGCACAGGAGGAGGACCTTTCAGCCTCTCTCAAGCCTGTTAAACAGGAACAGTAGGAATCCATTCAGCCCCTCTCGAGCCTGTTACACAGGAACAGGAGGAGGCCATTCAGCCCTTCTCGAGCCTGTTACACAGGAACAGGAGGAGGCCCATTCAGCCCCTCTTGAGTCTGTTACACAGGAAAAGGAGGATCCCATTCTGCCCCTCTTGAGCCTGTTGCACAGGAACAGGAGGAGGTTAATTCAGCCCCTCTCGAGCCTGTTAGTCAGGAACAGGAGGATGACCGCTCAGCCCCTCTCGAGCCTGTTACACAGGAACAGGAGGAGGCCCATTCAGCCCCTCTCGAGCCTGTTACACAGGAACAGGAGGAGGCCATTCAGCCCCTCTCGATTCTGTTACACAGGAACACGAAGAGGCTCAATCAGCCCCTCTCCAACCTCCTAGACACAGGAACAGGAGGAAGACCATTCAGCCCCTCTCGAGCCTGTTCCACAGGAACAGGAGGAGGCCCATTCAGCCCCTCTCGAGCCTGTTACAAAGAAATTGGAGGAGGCCATTCATCCCCTCTCGAGTCTGTCGCCCAGGAACAGGAGGAGACCATTCAGCCCCTCTCGAGTCTGTTACACAGGCACAGGATGATCCCATCCAGCCCTTCTCAAGCCTGTTAAAAAGGGACAGGAGGAGTCCATTCAGCCCCTCTGGAGACTGTTCCACAGGATCATGAGGAGGCCATTCAGCCCTTCTTCAGCCTGTTACACAGGAACAGGAGGTACCAATCAGCCCCTCTCGAGACTGTTACACAGGAACAGGAGGAGGCCCATTCAGCCCCTCTCGAACCTGTTACACAGGAACAGGAGGAGGCCATTCAGCCCCTCTCTAACCTGTTACACAGGAACAGGAAGAGGCCATTCAGACCCTCTCGAGCCTGTTACACAGGAACAGTAGGAGGCCATTCAGCTCCTCTTGAGCGTGTTACACAGGAACAGGAGGAGGCCATTCAGCCCCTCTCAAGCCTGTTACACAGGAACAATAGGAGGCCCATTCAGCCCCTCTGGAGCCTGTTACATAGGAACAGGAGGAGGCCATTCAGCCCCTCTGGAGCCTGTTACACAGGAACATGAGGAGGCCCATTCAGCCCCTCCGGAGCCTGTTACACAGGAACTGCAGGAGGCCCATTCAGCCCCTCTGGAGCCTGTTACATAGCAACAGGAGGAGGTCCATTCAGGCCTTCTTCAGCCTGTTACACAGGAACGCGAGGCGACCACTCAGCCCCTCTCGAGACTGTTACACAGGAACAGGAGGAGGCCCAATCAGCCCCTCTCGAACCTCCTAGACACAAGAACAGGAGGAAGACCATTCAGCCCCTATCGAGCCTGTTGCACAGGAACAGGAGGAGGCCCATTCAGCACATCTCGAGCCTGTTACACAGGAACAGGAGGAGGCCCATTCGGCCCCTCTCGAGCCTGTTACACAGGAACAGGAGGAGGCCATTCAGCCCCTCTCGAGCCTGTTACACAGGAACAGGAGGTGGCCATTCAGCCCCTCTCGAGCCTGTTACACAGGAACAGGAGGAGGCCCATTCAACCCATCTCGAGCCTGTTACACAGGAACAGGAGGAGGCCGTTCAGCCCCTCTCGAGACTGTTACACAGGAACAGGAGGTGGCCATTCAGCCCCTCTTGAGCCTGTTGCACAGGAACAGGAGGAGGTTAATTCAGCCCCTCTCGAGCCTGTTAGACAGGAACAGGAGGATGACCGCTCAGCCCCTCTCGAGCCTGTTAGACAGGAACAGGAGGATGACCGCTCAGCCCCTCTCGAGCCTCTTACACAGGAACAGGAGGAGGCCATTCAGCTCCTCTCGATTCTGTTACACAGGAACAGGAGGAGGCCCAATCAGCCCCTCTCGAACCTCATAGACACAGGAACAGGAAGAAGACCATTCAGCCCCTCTCGAGCCTGTTCCACAGGAACAGGAGGAGGCCCATTCAGCCCCTCTCGAGCCTGTTACAAAGAAATAGGAGGAGGCCATTCAGCCCCTCTCGAGCCTGTCGCCCAGGAACAGGGGGAGGCCCATTCGGTCCCTCTCGAGCCTGTTCAACAGGAAGAGGAGGAGGCCATTCAGCCCCTCTCGAGCCTTTTACACAGGAACAGTAGGAGGCCATTCAGTCCCTCTCGAGCCTGTTACACAGGAACAGGAGGAGGCCCATTCAGCCCCTCTCGAGCCTGTTACACAGGAACAGGAGGACCCCATTCAGCCCCTCTCGAGCCTGTTACACAGGAACAGGAGGTGACCATTCAGCCCCTCTCGAGCCTGTTACACAGGAACAGGAGGAGGCCCATTCAACCCCTCTTGAGTCTGTTACACAGGAAAAGGAGGATCCCATTTTGCCCCTCTCGAGCCTGTTGCACAGGAACAGGAGGAGGTTAATTCATCCCCTCTCGAGCCTGTTAGACAGGAACAGGAGGATGACCGCTCAGCCCCTCTCGAGCCTGTTACACAGGAACAGGAGGAGGCCCATTCAGCCCCTCTCGAGCCTCTTACACAGGAACAGGAGGAGGTCCATTCAGATCCTCTCGAGCCTTTTACACAGGCACACGAAGAGGCCCATTCAGCCCCTGTCGTGCCTGTTATACAAGAACAGGATGAGGCCATTCAGCCCGTCTCGAGCCTGTCGCACAGGAACAGGAGGATCCAACTTAGCCCCTCTCGATCCTGTTACACAGAAAGAGGAGGAGGCCATTCAGCCCTTCTCGAGCCTGTTACACCAGAACAGAATGATCCCATTCAGTCCCTCTCGAGCCTGTTACAGAGGAACAGGAGGAGGGCCATTCAGCTCTTCTTGAGTCTGTTACACAGGAACAGGAGGAGGCCATTCAACCCTTTCGAGCCTGTTACACAGGAACAGGAGGAGGCCTTTCAGCCCCTCTTGAGCGTGTTACACAGGAACAGGAGGAGGCCGTTCAGCCGCTCTCGATTCTGTTACACAGGAACAGGAGGAGGCCATTCAGCCCCTCTCGAACCTCATAGACACAGGAACAGGAGGAAGACCATTCAGCCCCTCTCGAGCCTGTTACACAGAAGGAGGAGGAGGCCATTTGGCCCATCACAAGCCTGTTACACAGGAACGGAGGATCCCATTCATACCCTCTCGAGCCTGTTCCGCAGGAACAGGAGGAGGCTGTTCAGCACCTCTCGAGCCTGTTAAACAGTGACAGGACAAGGCCCATTCAGACACTCTCGAGCCTGTTACACAGCAACAGTAGGAGGACCATTCAGCCCCTTTAAACCTGTTACAAAGGAACAGGAGGAGGCCCATTCAGCCCCTTTAAACCTGTTACAAAGGAACAGGAGGAGGCCCATTCAGCCCCTCTGGAGCCTGTTACACAGGAACTGGAGGAGGCCATTCACCCCTCTCGAGCCTGTTACACAGGAACAGGAGGAGGCCATTCAGCCACTCTCGAGCCTGTTACACAGCAACAGGAGCAGGACCATTCAGCCCCGCTCGAGCCTGTTACTCTGGAACAGGAGGAGGCCATTCAGCCACTCTCGAGCCTGTTACACAGGAACAGGAGGAGGCCATTCAGCGCCTCTCGAGCCTGTTACGCAGGAACAGGAGGAGGCCATTCAGCCCCTCTCGAGCCTGTTACACAGGAACAGGAAGAGGCCATTCAGACCCACTCGAGCCTGTTACACAGGAACAGTAGAAGGCCATTCAGCCCCTCTCGAGCCTGTTAAACAGGAACAGGAGGAGGCCTTTCAGCCCCTTTGAGCCTGTTACACAGGAACAGTAGGAGGCCATTCAGTTCCTCTCAAGCCTGTTACACAGGAACAGGAGGTGCCCATTCAGCCCCTCTGGAGCCTGTTACACAGGAACTGGAGGAGGCCATTCACCCCTCTCGAGCCTGTTACACAGCAACAGGAGGAAGCCATTCAGCCCCTCTCGAACCTGTTACACAGGAACAGGAGGAGTCCATTCAGCCCCTCTCGAGCCTGTCGCCCATGAACAGGAGGAGGCCTATTCAGCATCTCTCGAGCCTATTACACAGAAAGAGGAGGAGGCCAGTCAGCCCCTCTCGAGCAGGAAACACAGGAACAGTAGGAGGCCATTCAGCCCCTCTCGAGCCTGTCGCCCAGGAACAGGAGGAGGCCCTTTCGGTCGCTCTCGAGCCTGTTACACAGGAACAGTAGGAGGCCTTTCAGCCCCTCTCGAGCCTGTTACACAGGAACAGTTGGAGGCCATTCAGCCCCTCTCGAGCCTGTTACACAGGAACAGGAGGAGGCCTTTCAGCCCCTCTTGAGCGTGTTACACAGAAACAGGAGGAAGCCTTTCAGCCGCTCTCGATTCTGTTACACAGGAACAGGAGGAGGCCATTCAGCCCCTCTCGAACCTGTTACACAGGAACAGGAGGTGGCCATTCAGCCCCTCTCGAGCCTGTTACACAGGAACAGGAGGAGGCCCATTCAGCCCCTCTTGAGTCTGTTACACAGGAACAGGAGGAGGCCATTCCTCCCCTCTCGAGCCTGTTACACAGGAACAGGAGGAGGCCATTCAGCCCCTCTCGAGCCTGTTGCACAGGAACAGGAAGATCCCATTCAGCCCTTCTTGAGCCAGTTACACAGGAACAGGAGGAGGCCCATTCAGCCCCTCTCGAGCCTGTTACACAGGAACAGGAGGAGGTCCATTCAGCCCCTCTAGAGCCTGTTACACAGGAACAGGAGGAGGCCCATTCAGCCCCTCTCGAGCCTGTTACACAGGAACTGGAGGATCCCATTCAGCCCATCTCGAGCCTGTTACTCAGGAATAGGAGGAGGCCCATTCAGCACATCTCGAGCCTGTTACACAGGAACAGGAGGAGGCCCATTCAGCCCCTCTCGAGCCTGTTACACAGGAAGAGGAGGAGGCCATTCAGCCCCTCTCGAGCCTGTTACACAGGAACAGGAGGTGGCCATTCAGCCCCTCTCGAGCCTGTTACACAGGAACAGGAGGAGGCCCATTCAGCACCTCTTGAGTCTGTTACACAGGAAAAGGAGGAGGCCCAATCAGCCCCTCTCGAGCCTGTTAAACAGGAACAGTAGGACGCCATTCAGCCCCTCTCGAGCCTGTTACACAGGAACAGGAGGAGGCCCAATCAGCCCCTCTTGAGTCTGTTACACAGGAACTGGAGGAGGCCATTCAGCCCCTCTCGAGCCTGTTACACAGGAACATGAGGAGGCCCATTCAGCCCCTCTTGAGTCTGTTACACAGGAAAAGGAGGATCCCATTCTGCCCCTCTTGAGCCTGTTGCACAGGAACAGGAGGAGGTTAATTCATCCCCTCTCGAGCCTGTTAGACAGGAACAGGAGGATGACCGCTCAGCCCCTCTCGAGCCTGTTACACAGGAACATGAGGAGGCCCATTCAGCCCCTCTCGAGCCTGTTACACAGGAACAGGGGGAGGCACATTCAGCCCCTCTCGATTCTGTTACACAGGAACAGGAGGAGGCCCATTCAGCCCCTCTCGAGCCTGTTACACAGGAACAGGAGGAGGCCCAATCAGCCCCTCTCGAACCTCCTAGACACAGGAACAGGAGAAAGACCATTCAGCCCCTCTCGAGCGTGTTACACAGGAACAGGAGGAGGCCCATTCAGCCCCTCTCGAGCCTGTTACAGAGACATAGGAGGAGGCCATTCAGCCTCTCTCGAGTCTGTCGCCCAGGAACAGGAGGAGGCCATTCAGCCCCTCTCGAGTCTGTTACACAGGCACAGGAGGATCCCATCCAGCTCTTCTCGAGCCTGTTAAAAAGGGACAGGAGGAGTCCATTCAGCCCCTCTAGAGACTGTTCCACAGGATCATGAGGAGGCCATTCAGCCCTTCTTCAGCCTGTTACACAGGAACAGGAGGTACCAATTAGCCCCTCTCGAACCTGTTACACAGGAACAGGAGGAGGCCCATTCAGCCCCTCTCGAACCTGTTACGCAGGAACAGGAGGAGGCCATTCAGCCCCTCTCTAACCTGTTACACAGGAACAGGAAGAGGCCATTCAGACCCTCTCGAGACTGTTACACAGGAACAGGAGGAGGCCATTCAGCCTCTTTGAGCCTTTTACACAGGAACAGTAGGAGGCCATTCAGCTCCTCTTGAGCGTGTTACACAGGAACAGGAGGAGGCCATTCAGCCCCTCTCAAGCCTGTTACACAGGAACAATAGGAGGCCCATTCAGCCCCTCTGGAGCCTGTTACATAGGAACAGGAGGAGGCCATTCAGCCCCTCTGGAGCCTGTTACACAGGAACATGAGGAGGCCCATTCAGCCCCTCTGGAGCATGTTACACAGGAACTTGAGGAGGCCCATTCAGCCCCTCTGGAGCCTGTTACATAGCAACAGGAGGAGGTCCATTCAGGCCTTCTTCTGCCTGTTACACAGGAACGCGAGGCGACCACTCAGCCCCTCTCGAGACTGTTACACTGGAACAGGAGGAGGCCAAATCAGCCCCTCTCGAACCTCCTAGACACAGGAACAGGAGGAAGACCATTCAGCCCCTCTCGAGCCTGTTACACAGGAACAGGAGGAGGCCATTCAGCCCCTCTCGAGCCTGTTACACAGGAACAGGCGGTGGCCATTCAGCCCCTCTCGAGCCTGTTACACAGGAACAGGAGGAGGCCCATTCAACCACTCTCGAGCCTGTTACACAGGAACAGGAGGAGGCCCAGTCAGCCCCTCTCGAGCCTGTGACACAGGCACAGGAGGAGGACCTTTCAGCCTCTCTCAAGCCTGTTAAACAGGAACAGTAGGAATCCATTCAGCCCCTCTCGAGCCTGTTACACAGGAACAGGAGGAGGCCATTCAGCCCCTCTCGAGCCTGTTACACAGGAACAGGAGGAGGCCCATTCAGCCCCTCTTGAGTCTGTTACACAGGAAAAGGAGGATCCCATTCTGCCCCTCTTGAGCCTGTTGCACAGGAACAGGAGGAGGTTAATTCAGCCCCTCTCGAGCCTGTTAGTCAGGAACAGGAGGATGACCGCTCAGCCCCTCTCGAGCCTGTTACACAGGAACAGGAGGAGGCCCATTCAGCCCCTCTCGAGCCTGTTACACAGGAACAGGAGGAGGCCATTCAGCCCCTCTCGATTCTGTTACACAGGAACACGAAGAGGCTCAATCAGCCCCTCTCCAACCTCCTAGACACAGGAACAGGAGGAAGACCATTCAGCCCCTCTCGAGCCTGTTCCACAGGAACAGGAGGAGGCCCATTCAGCCCCTCTCGAGCCTGTTACAAAGAAATTGGAGGAGGCCATTCATCCCCTCTCGAGTCTGTCGCCCAGGAACAGGAGGAGACCATTCAGCCCCTCTCGAGTCTGTTACACAGGCACAGGATGATCCCATCCAGCCCTTCTCAAGCCTGTTAAAAAGGGACAGGAGGAGTCCATTCAGCCCCTCTGGAGACTGTTCCACAGGATCATGAGGAGGCCATTCAGCCCTTCTTCAGCCTGTTACACAGGAACAGGAGGTACCAATCAGCCCCTCTCGAGACTGTTACACAGGAACAGGAGGAGGCCCATTCAGCCCCTCTCGAACCTGTTACACAGGAACAGGAGGAGGCCATTCAGCCCCTCTCTAACCTGTTACACAGGAACAGGAAGAGGCCATTCAGACCCTCTCGAGCCTGTTACACAGGAACAGTAGGAGGCCATTCAGCTCCTCTTGAGCGTGTTACACAGGAACAGGAGGAGGCCATTCAGCCCCTCTCAAGCCTGTTACACAGGAACAATAGGAGGCCCATTCAGCCCCTCTGGAGCCTGTTACATAGGAACAGGAGGAGGCCATTCAGCCCCTCTGGAGCCTGTTACACAGGAACATGAGGAGGCCCATTCAGCCACTCCGGAGCCTGTTACACAGGAACTGCAGGAGGCCCATTCAGCCCCTCTGGAGCCTGTTACATAGCAACAGGAGGAGGTCCATTCAGGCCTTCTTCAGCCTGTTACACAGGAACGCGAGGCGACCACTCAGCCCCTCTCGAGACTGTTACACAGGAACAGGAGGAGGCCCAATCAGCCCCTCTCGAACCTCCTAGACACAAGAACAGGAGGAAGACCATTCAGCCCCTATCGAGCCTGTTGCACAGGAACAGGAGGAAGCCCATTCAGCCCCTCTCGAGCCTGTTACAAAGAAATAGGAGGAGGCCATTCAGCCCCTCTCGAGCCTGTCGCACAGGAACAGGAGGAGGACCATTCAGTCCCTCTCGAGCCTGTTAGACAGGAACAGTAGGAGGCCCATTCAGCCCCTCTCGAGCCTGTTACACAGGAACAGTAGGAGGCCATTCAGCCCCTCTCGAGCCTGTTACACAGGAACAGGAGGAGGCCCATTCAGCCCATCTCGAGCCTGTTACTCAGGAACAGGAGGAGGCCCATTCAGCACATCTCGAGCCTGTTACACAGGAACAGGAGGAGGCCCATTCGGCCCCTCTCGAGCCTGTTACACAGGAACAGGAGGAGGCCATTCAGCCCCTCTCGAGCCTGTTACACAGGAACAGGAGGTGGCCATTCAGCCCCTCTCGAGCCTGTTACACAGGAACAGGAGGAGGCCCATTCAACCCATCTCGAGCCTGTTACACAGGAACAGGAGGAGGCCGTTCAGCCCCTCTCGAGACTGTTACACAGGAACAGGAGGTGGCCATTCAGCCCCTCTTGAGCCTGTTGCACAGGAACAGGAGGAGGTTAATTCAGCCCCTCTCGAGCCTGTTAGACAGGAACAGGAGGATGACCGCTCAGCCCCTCTCGAGCCTGTTAGACAGGAACAGGAGGATGACCGCTCAGCCCCTCTCGAGCCTCTTACACAGGAACAGGAGGAGGCCATTCAGCTCCTCTCGATTCTGTTACACAGGAACAGGAGGAGGCCCAATCAGCCCCTCTCGAACCTCATAGACACAGGAACAGGAAGAAGACCATTCAGCCCCTCTCGAGCCTGTTCCACAGGAACAGGAGGAGGCCCATTCAGCCCCTCTCGAGCCTGTTACAAAGAAATAGGAGGAGGCCATTCAGCCCCTCTCGAGCCTGTCGCCCAGGAACAGGGGGAGGCCCATTCGGTCCCTCTCGAGCCTGTTCAACAGGAAGAGGAGGAGGCCATTCAGCCCCTCTCGAGCCTTTTACACAGGAACAGTAGGAGGCCCATTCAGCCCCTCTCGAGCCTGTTACACAGGAACAGGAGGACCCCATTCAGCCCCTCTCGAGCCTGTTACACAGGAACAGGAGGTGGCCATTCAGCCCCTCTCGAGCCTGTTACACAGGAACAGGAGGAGGCCCATTCAACCCCTCTTGAGTCTGTTACACAGGAAAAGGAGGATCCCATTTTGCCCCTCTCGAGCCTGTTACACAGGAACAGGAGGAGGCCATTCAGCGCCTCTCGAGCCTGTTACGCAGGAACAGGAGGAGGCCATTCAGCCCCTCTCGAGCCTGTTACACAGGAACAGGAAGAGGCCATTCAGACCCACTCGAGCCTGTTACACAGGAACAGTAGAAGGCCATTCAGCCCCTCTCGAGCCTGTTAAACAGGAACAGGAGGAGGCCTTTCAGCCCCTTTGAGCCTGTTACACAGGAACAGTAGGAGGCCATTCAGTTCCTCTCAAGCCTGTTACACAGGAACAGGAGGTGCCCATTCAGCCCCTCTGGAGCCTGTTACACAGGAACTGGAGGAGGCCATTCACCCCTCTCGAGCCTGTTACACAGCAACAGGAGGAAGCCATTCAGCCCCTCTCGAACCTGTTACACAGGAACAGGAGGAGTCCATTCAGCCCCTCTCGAGCCTGTCGCCCATGAACAGGAGGAGGCCTTTTCAGCATCTCTCGAGCCTATTACACAGAAAGAGGAGGAGGCCAGTCAGCCCCTCTCGAGCAGGAAACACAGGAACAGTAGGAGGCCATTCAGCCCCTCTCGAGCCTGTTC
Organism: Isurus oxyrinchus; assembly: GCA_026770705.1. Classification (NCBI taxonomy): domain Eukaryota; kingdom Metazoa; phylum Chordata; class Chondrichthyes; order Lamniformes; family Lamnidae; genus Isurus; species Isurus oxyrinchus. The sequence goes on from JANJGN010001500.1 coordinate 90,220, forward strand.
CACAGGAACAGGCGGAGGCCATTCAGCCCCTCTCGAGCCTGTCGCCCAGGAACAGGAGGAGGCCCTTTCGGTCCCTCTCGAGCCTGTTACACAGGAACAGTAGGAGGCCTTTCAGCCCCTCTCGAGCCTGTTACACAGGAACAGTTGGAGGCCATTCAGCCCCTCTCGAGCCTGTTACACAGGAACAGGAGGAGGCCTTTCAGCCCCTCTTGAGCGTGTTACACAGAAACAGGAGGAAGCCTTTCAGCCGCTCTCGATTCTGTTACACAGGAACAGGAGGAGGCCATTCAGCCCCTCTCGAACCTGTTACACAGGAACAGGAGGTGGCCATTCAGCCCCTCTCGAGCCTGTTACACAGGAACAGGAGGAGGCCCATTCAGCCCCTCTTGAGTCTGTTACACAGGAACAGGAGGAGGCCATTCCTCCCCTCTCGAGCCTGTTACACAGGAACAGGAGGAGGCCATTCAGCCCCTCTCGAGCCTGTTGCACAGGAACAGGAAGATCCCATTCAGCCCTTCTTGAGCCAGTTAGACAGGAACAGGAGGAGGCCCATTCAGCCCCTCTCGAGCCTGTTACACAGGAACAGGAGGAGGTCCATTCAGCCCCTCTAGAGCCTGTTTCACAGGAACAGGAGGAGGCCCATTCAGCCCCTCTCGAGCCTGTTACACAGGAACTGGAGGATCCCATTCAGCCCATCTCGAGCCTGTTACTCAGGAATAGGAGGAGGCCCATTCAGCACATCTCGAGCCTGTTACACAGGAACAGGAGGAGGCCCATTCAGCCCCTCTCGAGCCTGTTACACAGGAAGAGGAGGAGGCCATTCAGCCCCTCTCGAGCCTGTTACACAGGAACAGGAGGTGGCCATTCAGCCCCTCTCGAGCCTGTTACACAGGAACAGGAGGAGGCCCATTCAGCACCTCTTGAGTCTGTTACACAGGAAAAGGAGGAGGCCCAATCAGCCCCTCTCGAGCCTGTTAAACAGGAACAGTAGGACGCCATTCAGCCCCTCTCGAGCCTGTTACACAGGAACAGGAGGAGGCCCAATCAGCCCCTCTTGAGTCTGTTACACAGGAACAGGAGGAGCACATTCAGCCCCTCTCGAGCCTGTTACACAGGAACAGGAGGAGGCCATTCAGCCCCTCTCGAGCCTGTTACACAGGAACTGGAGGAGGCCATTCAGCCCCTCTCGAGCCTGTTACACAGGAACATGAGGAGGCCCATTCAGCCCCTCTTGAGTCTGTTACACAGGAAAAGGAGGATCCCATTCTGCCCCTCTTGAGCCTGTTGCACAGGAACAGGAGGAGGTTAATTCATCCCCTCTCGAGCCTGTTAGACAGGAACAGGAGGATGACCGCTCAGCCCCTCTCGAGCCTGTTACACAGGAACAGGAGGAGGCCCATTCAGCCCCTCTCGAGCCTGTTACACAGGAACAGGGGGAGGCCCATTCAGCCCCTCTCGATTCTGTTACACAGGAACAGGAGGAGGCCCAATCAGCCCCTCTCGAACCTCCTAGACACAGGAACAGGAGAAAGACCATTCAGCCCCTCTCGAGCGTGTTACACAGGAACAGGAGGAGGCCATTCAGCCTCTCTCGAGTCTGTCGCCCAGGAACAGGAGGAGGCCATTCAGCCCCTCTCGAGTCTGTTACACAGGCACAGGAGGATCCCATCCAGCACTTCTCGAGCCTGTTAAAAAGGGACAGGAGGAGTCCATTCAGCCCCTCTAGAGACTGTTCCACAGGATCATGAGGAGGCCATTCAGCCCTTCTTCAGCCTGTTACACAGGAACAGGAGGTACCAATTAGCCCCTCTCGAACCTGTTACACAAGAACAGGAGGAGGCCCATTCAGCCCCTCTCGAACCTGTTACGCAGGAACAGGAGGAGGCCATTCAGCCCCTCTCTAACCTGTTACACAGGAACAGGAAGAGGCCATTCAGACCCTCTCGAGACTGTTACACAGGAACAGGAGGAGGCCATTCAGCCTCTTTGAGCCTTTTACACAGGAACAGTAGGAGGCCATTCAGCTCCTCTTGAGCGTGTTACACAGGAACAGGAGGAGGCCATTCAGCCCCTCTCAAGCCTGTTACACAGGAACAATAGGAGGCCCATTCAGCCCCTCTGGAGCCTGTTACATAGGAACAGGAGGAGGCCATTCAGCCCCTCTGGAGCCTGTTACACAGGAACATGAGGAGGCCCATTCAGCCCCTCTGGAGCCTGTTACATAGCAACAGGAGGAGGTCCATTCAGGCCTTCTTCTGCCTGTTACACAGGAACGCGAGGCGACCACTCAGCCCCTCTCGAGACTGTTACACTGGAACAGGAGGAGGCCAAATCAGCCCCTCTCGAACCTCCTAGACACAGGAACAGGAGGAAGACCATTCAGTCCCTCTCGAGCCTGTTACACAGGAACAGGAGGAGGCCATTCAGCCCCTCTCGAGCCTGTTACACAGGAACAGGAGGAGGCCATTCAGCCCCTCTCGAGCCTGTTACACAGGAACAGGAGGAGGCCCATTCAGCCCCTCTTGAGTCTGTTACACAGGAAAAGGAGGATCCCATTCTGCCCCTCTTGAGCCTGTTGCACAGGAACAGGAGGAGGTTAATTCAGCCCCTCTCGAGCCTGTTAGTCAGGAACAGGAGGATGACCGCTCAGCCCCTCTCGAGCCTGTTACACAGGAACAGGAGGAGGCCCATTCAGCCCCTCTCGAGCCTGTTACACAGGAACAGGAGGAGGCCATTCAGCCCCTCTCGATTCTGTTACACAGGAACACGAAGAGGCTCAATCAGCCCCTCTCCAACCTCCTAGACACAGGAACAGGAGGAAGACCATTCAGCCCCTCTCGAGCCTGTTCCACAGGAACAGGAGGAGGCCCATTCAGCCCCTCTCGAGCCTGTTACAAAGAAATTGGAGGAGGCCATTCATCCCCTCTCGAGTCTGTCGCCCAGGAACAGGAGGAGACCATTCAGCCCCTCTCGAGTCTGTTACACAGGCACAGGATGATCCCATCCAGCCCTTCTCAAGCCTGTTAAAAAGGGACAGGAGGAGTCCATTCAGCCCCTCTGGAGACTGTTCCACAGGATCATGAGGAGGCCATTCAGCCCTTCTTCAGCCTGTTACACAGGAACAGGAGGTACCAATCAGCCCCTCTCGAGACTGTTACACAGGAACAGGAGGAGGCCCATTCAGCCCCTCTCGAACCTGTTACACAGGAACAGGAGGAGGCCATTCAGCCCCTCTCTAACCTGTTACACAGGAACAGGAAGAGGCCATTCAGACCCTCTCGAGCCTGTTACACAGGAACAGTAGGAGGCCATTCAGCTCCTCTTGAGCGTGTTACACAGGAACAGGAGGAGGCCATTCAGCCCCTCTCAAGCCTGTTACACAGGAACAATAGGAGGCCCATTCAGCCCCTCTGGAGCCTGTTACATAGGAACAGGAGGAGGCCATTCAGCCCCTCTGGAGCCTGTTACACAGGAACATGAGGAGGCCCATTCAGCCCCTCCGGAGCCTGTTACACAGGAACTGCAGGAGGCCCATTCAGCCCCTCTGGAGCCTGTTACATAGCAACAGGAGGAGGTCCATTCAGGCCTTCTTCAGCCTGTTACACAGGAACGCGAGGCGACCACTCAGCCCCTCTCGAGACTGTTACACAGGAACAGGAGGAGGCCCAATCAGCCCCTCTCGAACCTCCTAGACACAAGAACAGGAGGAAGACCATTCAGCCCCTCTCGAGCCTGTTGCACAGGAACAGGAGGAAGCCCATTCAGCCCCTCTCGAGCCTGTTACAAAGAAATAGGAGGAGGCCATTCAGCCACTCTCGAGCCTGTCGCACAGGAACAGGAGGAGGCCCATTCAGTCCCTCTCGAGCCTGTTAGACAGGAACAGTAGGAGGCCCATTCAGCCCCTCTCGAGCCTGTTACACAGGAACAGTAGGAGGCCATTCAGCCCCTCTCGAGCCTGTTACACAGGAACAGGAGGAGGCCCATTCAGCCCATCTCGAGCCTGTTACTCAGGAACAGGAGGAGGCCCATTCAGCACATCTCGAGCCTGTTACACAGGAACAGGAGGAGGCCCATTCGGCCCCTCTCGAGCCTGTTACACAGGAACAGGAGGAGGCCATTCAGCCCCTCTCGAGCCTGTTACACAGGAACAGGAGGTGGCCATTCAGCCCCTCTCGAGCCTGTTACACAGGAACAGGAGGAGGCCCATTCAACCCATCTCGAGCCTGTTACACAGGAACAGGAGGAGGCCGTTCAGCCCCTCTCGAGACTGTTACACAGGAACAGGAGGTGGCCATTCAGCCCCTCTTGAGCCTGTTGCACAGGAACAGGAGGAGGTTAATTCAGCCCCTCTCGAGCCTGTTAGACAGGAACAGGAGGATGACCGCTCAGCCCCTCTCGAGCCTGTTAGACAGGAACAGGAGGATGACCGCTCAGCCCCTCTCGAGCCTCTTACACAGGAACAGGAGGAGGCCATTCAGCTCCTCTCGATTCTGTTACACAGGAACAGGAGGAGGCCCAATCAGCCCCTCTCGAACCTCATAGACACAGGAACAGGAAGAAGACCATTCAGCCCCTCTCGAGCCTGTTCCACAGGAACAGGAGGAGGCCCATTCAGCCCCTCTCGAGCCTGTTACAAAGAAATAGGAGGAGGCCATTCAGCCCCTCTCGAGCCTGTCGCCCAGGAACAGGGGGAGGCCCATTCGGTCCCTCTCGAGCCTGTTCAACAGGAAGAGGAGGAGGCCATTCAGCCCCTCTCGAGCCTTTTACACAGGAACAGTAGGAGGCCATTCAGTCCCTCTCGAGCCTGTTACACAGGAACAGGAGGAGGCCCATTCAGCCCCTCTCGAGCCTGTTACACAGGAACAGGAGGACCCCATTCAGCCCCTCTCGAGCCTGTTACACAGGAACAGGAGGTGGCCATTCAGCCCCTCTCGAGCCTGTTACACAGGAACAGGAGGAGGCCCATTCAACCCCTCTTGAGTCTGTTACACAGGAAAAGGAGGATCCCATTTTGCCCCTCTCGAGCCTGTTGCACAGGAACAGGAGGAGGTTAATTCATCCCCTCTCGAGCCTGTTAGACAGGAACAGGAGGATGACCGCTCAGCCCCTCTCGAGCCTGTTACACAGGAACAGGAGGAGGCCCATTCAGCCCCTCTCGAGCCTCTTACACAGGAACAGGAGGAGGTCCATTCAGATCCTCTCGAGCCTTTTACACAGGCACACGAAGAGGCCCATTCAGCCCCTGTCGTGCCTGTTATACAAGAACAGGATGAGGCCATTCAGCCCGTCTCGAGCCTGTCGCACAGGAACAGGAGGATCCAACTTAGCCCCTCTCGATCCTGTTACACAGAAAGAGGAGGAGGCCATTCAGCCCTTCTCGAGCCTGTTACACCAGAACAGAATGATCCCATTCAGTCCCTCTCGAGCCTGTTACAGAGGAACAGGAGGAGGGCCATTCAGCTCTTCTTGAGTCTGTTACACAGGAACAGGAGGAGGCCATTCAACCCTTTCGAGCCTGTTACACAGGAACAGGAGGAGGCCTTTCAGCCCCTCTTGAGCGTGTTACACAGGAACAGGAGGAGGCCGTTCAGCCGCTCTCGATTCTGTTACACAGGAACAGGAGGAGGCCATTCAGCCCCTCTCGAACCTCATAGACACAGGAACAGGAGGAAGACCATTCAGCCCCTCTCGAGCCTGTTACACAGAAGGAGGAGGAGGCCATTTGGCCCATCACAAGCCTTTTGCACAGGAACAGGAGGAGGCCATTCAGCCCCTCTCGAGCCTTTTACACAAGAACAGGTGGAGGCCCATTCAGACCCTCTCGAGTCTGTTACAAAGGAACAGGAGGATCCCATCCAGCCCCTCTCGAGCCTGTTAAAAAGGGACAGGAGGAGGCCATTCAGCCCCTCTGGAGCATGTTCCACAGGATCAAGAGGAGGCCATTCAGCCCTTGTTCAGCCTGTTACACAGGAACAGGAGGTACCAATCAGCCTCTCTCGAACCTGTTACACAGGAACAGGAGGAGACCATTCAGCCCGTCTCGAGCCTGTGACACAGGAACAGGAGGAGGCCCATTCAGCCCCTCTCGAGCCTGTTACACAGGAACGGGAGGATCCCATTCATACCCTCTCGAGCCTGTTCCGCAGGAACAGGAGGAGGCTGTTCAGCACCTCTCGAGCCTGTTAAACAGTGACAGGACAAGGCCCATTCAGACACTCTCGAGCCTGTTACACAGCAACAGTAGGAGGACCATTCAGCCCCTTTAAACCTGTTACAAAGGAACAGGAGGAGGCCCATTCAGCCCCTTTAAACCTGTTACAAAGGAACAGGAGGAGGCCCATTCAGCCCCTCTGGAGCCTGTTACACAGGAACTGGAGGAGGCCATTCACCCCTCTCGAGCCTGTTACACAGGAACAGGAGGAGGCCATTCAGCCACTCTCGAGCCTGTTACACAGCAACAGGAGCAGGACCATTCAGCCCCGCTCGAGCCTGTTTCTCTGGAACAGGAGGAGGCCATTCAGCCCCTCTCGAGCCTGTTACACAGGAACAGGAGGAGGCCATTCAGCGCCTCTCGAGCCTGTTACGCAGGAACAGGAGGAGGCCATTCAGCCCCTCTCGAGCCTGTTACACAGGAACAGGAAGAGGCCATTCAGACCCACTCGAGCCTGTTACACAGGAACAGTAGAAGGCCATTCAGCCCCTCTCGAGCCTGTTAAACAGGAACAGGAGGAGGCCTTTCAGCCCCTTTGAGCCTGTTACACAGGAACAGTAGGAGGCCATTCAGTTCCTCTCAAGCCTGTTACACAGGAACAGGAGGTGCCCATTCAGCCCCTCTGGAGCCTGTTACACAGGAACTGGAGGAGGCCATTCACCCCTCTCGAGCCTGTTACACAGCAACAGGAGGAAGCCATTCAGCCCCTCTCGAACCTGTTACACAGGAACAGGAGGAGTCCATTCAGCCCCTCTCGAGCCTGTCGCCCATGAACAGGAGGAGGCCTATTCAGCATCTCTCGAGCCTATTACACAGAAAGAGGAGGAGGCCAGTCAGCCCCTCTCGAGCAGGAAACACAGGAACAGTAGGAGGCCATTCAGCCCCTCTCGAGCCTGTTCCACAGGAACAGGCGGAGGCCATTCAGCCCCTCTCGAGCCTGTCGCCCAGGAACAGGAGGAGGCCCTTTCGGTCCCTCTCGAGCCTGTTACACAGGAACAGTAGGAGGCCTTTCAGCCCCTCTCGAGCCTGTTACACAGGAACAGTTGGAGGCCATTCAGCCCCTCTCGAGCCTGTTACACAGGAACAGGAGGAGGCCTTTCAGCCCCTCTTGAGCGTGTTACACAGAAACAGGAGGAAGCCTTTCAGCCGCTCTCGATTCTGTTACACAGGAACAGGAGGAGGCCATTCAGCCCCTCTCGAACCTGTTACACAGGAACAGGAGGAGGCCATTCAGCCCCTCTCGAACCTCATAGACACAGGAACAAGAGGAAGACCATTCAGCCCCTCTCGAGCCTGTTCACAGAAGGAGGAGGAGGCCATTTGGCCCATCACAAGCCTGTTGCACAGGAACAGGAGGAGGCCATTCAGCCCCTCTCATGCCTTTTACACAAGAACAGGTGGAGGCCCATTCAGACCCTCTCGAGTCTGTTACAAAGGAACAGGAGGATCCCATCCAGCCCCTCTCGAGCCTGTTAAAAAGGGACAGGAGGAGGCCATTCAGCCCCTCTGGAGCATGTTCCACAGGATCAAGAGGAGGCCATTCAGCCCTTGTTCAGCCTGTTACACAGGAACAGGAGGTACCAATCAGCCTCTCTCGAGCCTGTTACACAGGAACAGGAGGAGACCATTCAGCCCCTCTCGAGCCTGTGACACAGGAACAGGAGGAGGCCCATTCAGCCCCTCTCGAGCCTGTTACACAGGAACGGGAGGATCCCATTCATACCCTCTCGAGCCTGTTCCGCAGGAACAGGAGGAGGCTGTTCAGCACCTCTCGAGCCTGTTAAACAGTGACAGGACAAGGCCCATTCAGACACTCTCGAGCCTGTTACACAGCAACAGTAGGAGGACCATTCAGCCACTTTAAACCTGTTACAAAGGAACAGGAGGAGGCCCATTCAGCCCCTTTAAACCTGTTACAAAGGAACAGGAGGAGGCCCATTCAGCCCCTCTGGAGCCTGTTACACAGGAACTGGAGGAGGCCATTCACCCCTCTCGAGCCTGTTACACAGGAACAGGAGGAGGCCATTCAGCCACTCTCGAGCCTGTTACACAGCAACAGGAGCAGGACCATTCAGCCCCGCTCGAGCCTGTTACTCTGGAACAGGAGGAGGCCATTCAGCCCCTCTCGAGCCTGTTACACAGGAACAGGAGGAGGCCATTCAGCGCCTCTCGAGCCTGTTACGCAGGAACAGGAGGAGGCCATTCAGCCCCTCTCGAGCCTGTTACACAGGAACAGGAAGAGGCCATTCAGACCCACTCGAGCCTGTTACACAGGAACAGTAGAAGGCCATTCAGCCCCTCTCGAGCCTGTTAAACAGGAACAGGAGGAGGCCTTTCAGCCCCTTTGAGCCTGTTACACAGGAACAGTAGGAGGCCATTCAGTTCCTCTCAAGCCTGTTACACAGGAACAGGAGGTGCCCATTCAGCCCCTCTGGAGCCTGTTACACAGGAACTGGAGGAGGCCATTCACCCCTCTCGAGCCTGTTACACAGCAACAGGAGGAAGCCATTCAGCCCCTCTCGAACCTGTTACACAGGAACAGGAGGAGTCCATTCAGCCCCTCTCGAGCCTGTCGCCCATGAACAGGAGGAGGCCTATTCAGCACCTCTCGAGCCTATTACACAGAAAGAGGAGGAGGCCAGTCAGCCCCTCTCGAGCAGGAAACACAGGAACAGTAGGAGGCCATTCAGCCCCTCTCGAGCCTGTTCCACAGGAACAGGCGGAGGCCATTCAGCCCCTCTCGAGCCTGTCGCCCAGGAACAGGAGGAGGCCCTTTCGGTCCCTCTCGAGCCTGTTACACAGGAACAGTAGGAGGCCTTTCAGCCCCTCTCGAGCCTGTTACACAGGAACAGTTGGAGGCCATTCAGCCCCTCTCGAGCCTGTTACACAGGAACAGGAGGAGGCCTTTCAGCCCCTCTTGAGCGTGTTACACAGAAACAGGAGGAAGCCTTTCAGCCGCTCTCGATTCTGTTACACAGGAACAGGAGGAGGCCATTCAGCCCCTCTCGAACCTGTTACACAGGAACAGGAGGAGGCCATTCAGCCCCTCTCGAACCTCATAGACACAGGAACAAGAGGAAGACCATTCAGCCCCTCTCGAGCCTGTTACACAGAAGGAGGAGGAGGCCATTTGGCCCATCACAAGCCTGTTGCACAGGAACAGGAGGAGGCCATTCAGCCCCTCTCATGCCTTTTACACAAGAACAGGTGGAGGCCCATTCAGACCCTCTCGAGTCTGTTACAAAGGAACAGGAGGATCCCATCCAGCCCCTCTCGAGCCTGTTAAAAAGGGACAGGAGGAGGCCATTCAGACCCTCTGGAGCATGTTCCACAGGATCATGAGGAGGCCATTCAGCCCTTGTTCCGCCTGTTACACAGGAACAGGAGATACCAATCAGCCCCTCTCGAGCCCGATACACAGGAACAGGAGGAGACCATTCAGCCCCTCTCGAGCCTGTTACACAGGAACAGGAGGTGTCCATTCAGCCCCTCTCGAGCCTGTGACACAGGAACAGGAGGAGGCCCATTCAGCCCCTCTCGAGCCTGTTACACAGGAACAGGAGGAGACCATTCAGCCCCTCTCGAGCCTGTTACACACGAACAGGAGGAGGCCATTCAGCCCCTCTTGAGCCTGTTACACAGGAACGGGAGGATCCCATTCAGACCCTCTCGAGCCTGTTCCGCAGGAACAGGAGGAGGCTGTTCAGCACCTCTCGAGCCTGTTAAACAGTGACAGGACAAGGCCCATTCAGACCCTGTCGAGCCTGTTACACAGCAACAGTAGGAGGACCATTCAGCCCCTTTAAACCTGTTACAAAGGAACAGGAGGAGGCCCATTCAGCCCCTCTGGAGCCTGTTACACAGGAACAGGAGGTGCCCATTCAGCCCCTCTGGAGCCTGTTACACAGGAACTGGAGGAGGCCATTCAGCCCCTCTCGAGCCTGTTACACAGGAACAGGAGGAGGCCATTCAGCCCCTCTCGAGCCTGTTACACAGCAACAGGAGCAGGACCATTCAGCCCCGCTCGAGCCTGTTACTCTGGAACAGGAGGAGGCCCATTCAGCCCCGCTCGAGCCTGTTACACAGGAACAGGAGGAGGCCATTCAGCCCCTCTTGAGTCTGTTACACAGGAAAAGGAGGATCCCATTCTGCCCCTCTTGAGCCTGTTGCACAGGAACAGGAGGAGGTTAATTCATCCCCTCTCGAGCCTGTTAGACAGGAACAGGAGGATGACCGCTCAGCCCCTCTCGAGCCTGTTACACAGGAACAGGAGGAGGCCCATTCAGCCCCTCTCGAGCCTCTTACACAGGAACAGGAGGAGGCCATTCAGCTCCTCTCGATTCTGTTACACAAGAACAGGAGGAGGCCCAATCAGCCCCGCTCGTACCTCATAGACACAGGAACAGGAGGAAGACCATTCAGCCCCTCTCGAGACTGTCGCCCAGGAACAGGAGGAGGTTCATTCGGTCCCTCTCGAGCCTGTTACACAGGAACATTAGGAGGCCATTCAGCCCCTCTCGAGCCTGTTACACAGGAACAGTTGGAGGCCATTCAGCCCCTCTCGAGCCTATTGCACAGGAACAGGAGGAGGCCTATTCAGCCCCTCTCGAGCCTGTTACACAGGAACAGGAGGTGGCCATTCAGCCCCTCTCGAGCCTGTTACACAGGAACTGGAGGAGGCCATTCAGCTCCTCTCGAGCCTGTTACACAGGAACAGGAGGATCCCATTCAGCCCTTCTTGAGCCAGTTACACAGGAACAGGAGGAGGCCCATTCAGCCCCTCTCGAGCCTGTTACACAGGAACAGGAGGAGGTCCATTCAGCCCCTCTCGAACCTGTTACACAGGAACAGGAGGTGGCCATTCAGCCCCTCTCGAGCCTGTTACACAGGAACAGGAGGAGGCCCATTCAGCCCCTCTTGAGTCTGTTACACAGGAACAGGAGGAGGCCATTCCTCCCCTCTCGAGCCTGTTACACAGGAACAGGAGGAGGCCATTCAGCCCCTCTCGAGCCTGTTGCACAGGAACAGGAAGATCCCATTCAGCCCTTCTTGAGCCAGTTAGACAGGAACAGGAGGAGGCCCATTCAGCCCCTCTCGAGCCTGTTACACAGGAACAGGAGGAGGTCCATTCAGCCCCTCTAGAGCCTGTTTCACAGGAACAGGAGGAGGCCCATTCAGCCCCTCTCGAGCCTGTTACACAGGAACTGGAGGATCCCATTCAGCCCATCTCGAGCCTGTTACTCAGGAATAGGAGGAGGCCCATTCAGCACATCTCGAGCCTGTTACACAGGAACAGGAGGAGGCCCATTCAGCCCCTCTCGAGCCTGTTACACAGGAAGAGGAGGAGGCCATTCAGCCCCTCTCGAGCCTGTTACACAGGAACAGGAGGTGGCCATTCAGCCCCTCTCGAGCCTGTTACACAGGAACAGGAGGAGGCCCATTCAGCACCTCTTGAGTCTGTTACACAGGAAAAGGAGGAGGCCCAATCAGCCCCTCTCGAGCCTGTTAAACAGGAACAGTAGGACGCCATTCAGCCCCTCTCGAGCCTGTTACACAGGAACAGGAGGAGGCCCAATCAGCCCCTCTTGAGTCTGTTACACAGGAACAGGAGGAGCACATTCAGCCCCTCTCGAGCCTGTTACACAGGAACAGGAGGAGGCCATTCAGCCCCTCTCGAGCCTGTTACACAGGAACTGGAGGAGGCCATTCAGCCCCTCTCGAGCCTGTTACACAGGAACATGAGGAGGCCCATTCAGCCCCTCTTGAGTCTGTTACACAGGAAAAGGAGGATCCCATTCTGCCCCTCTTGAGCCTGTTGCACAGGAACAGGAGGAGGTTAATTCATCCCCTCTCGAGCCTGTTAGACAGGAACAGGAGGATGACCGCTCAGCCCCTCTCGAGCCAGTTACACAGGAACAGGAGGAGGCCCATTCAGCCCCTCTCGATTCTGTTACACAGGAACAGGAGGAGGCCCAATCAGCCCCTCTCGAACCTCCTAGACACAGGAACAGGAGAAAGACCATTCAGCCCCTCTCGAGCGTGTTACACAGGAACAGGAGGAGGCCATTCAGCCTCTCTCGAGTCTGTCGCCCAGGAACAGGAGGAGGCCATTCAGCCCCTCTCGAGTCTGTTACACAGGCACAGGAGGATCCCATCCAGCTCTTCTCGAGCCTGTTAAAAAGGGACAGGAGGAGTCCATTCAGCCCCTCTAGAGACTGTTCCACAGGATCATGAGGAGGCCATTCAGCCCTTCTTCAGCCTGTTACACAGGAACAGGAGGTACCAATTAGCCCCTCTCGAACCTGTTACACAGGAACAGGAGGAGGCCCATTCAGCCCCTCTCGAACCTGTTACGCAGGAACAGGAGGAGGCCATTCAGCCCCTCTCTAACCGGTTACACAGGAACAGGAAGAGGCCATTCAGACCCTCTCGAGACTGTTACACAGGAACAGGAGGAGGCCATTCAGCCTCTTTGAGCCTTTTACACAGGAACAGTAGGAGGCCATTCAGCTCCTCTTGAGCGTGTTACACAGGAACAGGAGGAGGCCATTCAGCCCCTCTCAAGCCTGTTACACAGGAACAATAGGAGGCCCATTCAGCCCCTCTGGAGCCTGTTACATAGGAACAGGAGGAGGCCATTCAGCCCCTCTGGAGCCTGTTACACAGGAACATGAGGAGGCCCATTCAGCCCCTCTGGAGCATGTTACACAGGAACTTGAGGAGGCCCATTCAGCCCCTCTGGAGCCTGTTACATAGCAACAGGAGGAGGTCCATTCAGGCCTTCTTCTGCCTGTTACACAGGAACGCGAGGCGACCACTCAGCCCCTCTCGAGACTGTTACACTGGAACAGGAGGAGGCCAAATCAGCCCCTCTCGAACCTCCTAGACACAGGAACAGGAGGAAGACCATTCAGTCCCTCTCGAGCCTGTTACACAGGAACAGGAGGAGGCCATTCAGCCCCTCTCGAGCCTGTTACACAGGAACAGGAGGAGGCCATTCAGCCCCTCTCGAGCCTGTTACACAGGAACAGGAGGAGGCCCATTCAGCCCCTCTTGAGTCTGTTACACAGGAAAAGGAGGATCCCATTCTGCCCCTCTTGAGCCTGTTGCACAGGAACAGGAGGAGGTTAATTCAGCCCCTCTCGAGCCTGTTAGTCAGGAACAGGAGGATGACCGCTCAGCCCCTCTCGAGCCTGTTACACAGGAACAGGAGGAGGCCCATTCAGCCCCTCTCGAGCCTGTTACACAGGAACAGGAGGAGGCCATTCAGCCCCTCTCGATTCTGTTACACAGGAACACGAAGAGGCTCAATCAGCCCCTCTCCAACCTCCTAGACACAGGAACAGGAGGAAGACCATTCAGCCCCTCTCGAGCCTGTTCCACAGGAACAGGAGGAGGCCCATTCAGCCCCTCTCGAGCCTGTTACAAAGAAATTGGAGGAGGCCATTCATCCCCTCTCGAGTCTGTCGCCCAGGAACAGGAGGAGACCATTCAGCCCCTCTCGAGTCTGTTACACAGGCACAGGATGATCCCATCCAGCCCTTCTCAAGCCTGTTAAAAAGGGACAGGAGGAGTCCATTCAGCCCCTCTGGAGACTGTTCCACAGGATCATGAGGAGGCCATTCAGCCCTTCTTCAGCCTGTTACACAGGAACAGGAGGTACCAATCAGCCCCTCTCGAGACTGTTACACAGGAACAGGAGGAGGCCCATTCAGCCCCTCTCGAACCTGTTACACAGGAACAGGAGGAGGCCATTCAGCCCCTCTCTAACCTGTTACACAGGAACAGGAAGAGGCCATTCAGACCCTCTCGAGCCTGTTACACAGGAACAGTAGGAGGCCATTCAGCTCCTCTTGAGCGTGTTACACAGGAACAGGAGGAGGCCATTCAGCCCCTCTCAAGCCTGTTACACAGGAACAATAGGAGGCCCATTCAGCCCCTCTGGAGCCTGTTACATAGGAACAGGAGGAGGCCATTCAGCCCCTCTGGAGCCTGTTACACAGGAACATGAGGAGGCCCATTCAGCCCCTCCGGAGCCTGTTACACAGGAACTGCAGGAGGCCCATTCAGCCCCTCTGGAGCCTGTTACATAGCAACAGGAGGAGGTCCATTCAGGCCTTCTTCAGCCTGTTACACAGGAACGCGAGGCGACCACTCAGCCCCTCTCGAGACTGTTACACAGGAACAGGAGGAGGCCCAATCAGCCCCTCTCGAACCTCCTAGACACAAGAACAGGAGGAAGACCATTCAGCCCCTATCGAGCCTGTTGCACAGGAACAGGAGGAAGCCCATTCAGCCCCTCTCGAGCCTGTTACAAAGAAATAGGAGGAGGCCATTCAGCCACTCTCGAGCCTGTCGCACAGGAACAGGAGGAGGCCCATTCAGTCCCTCTCGAGCCTGTTAGACAGGAACAGTAGGAGGCCCATTCAGCCCCTCTCGAGCCTGTTACACAGGAACAGTAGGAGGCCATTCAGCCCCTCTCGAGCCTGTTACACAGGAACAGGAGGAGGCCCATTCAGCCCATCTCGAGCCTGTTACTCAGGAACAGGAGGAGGCCCATTCAGCACATCTCGAGCCTGTTACACAGGAACAGGAGGAGGCCCATTCGGCCCCTCTCGAGCCTGTTACACAGGAACAGGAGGAGGCCATTCAGCCCCTCTCGAGCCTGTTACACAGGAACAGGAGGTGGCCATTCAGCCCCTCTCGAGCCTGTTACACAGGAACAGGAGGAGGCCCATTCAACCCATCTCGAGCCTGTTACACAGGAACAGGAGGAGGCCGTTCAGCCCCTCTCGAGACTGTTACACAGGAACAGGAGGTGGCCATTCAGCCCCTCTTGAGCCTGTTGCACAGGAACAGGAGGAGGTTAATTCAGCCCCTCTCGAGCCTGTTAGACAGGAACAGGAGGATGACCGCTCAGCCCCTCTCGAGCCTGTTAGACAGGAACAGGAGGATGACCGCTCAGCCCCTCTCGAGCCTCTTACACAGGAACAGGAGGAGGCCATTCAGCTCCTCTCGATTCTGTTACACAGGAACAGGAGGAGGCCCAATCAGCCCCTCTCGAACCTCATAGACACAGGAACAGGAAGAAGACCATTCAGCCCCTCTCGAGCCTGTTCCACAGGAACAGGAGGAGGCCCATTCAGCCCCTCTCGAGCCTGTTACAAAGAAATAGGAGGAGGCCATTCAGCCCCTCTCGAGCCTGTCGCCCAGGAACAGGGGGAGGCCCATTCGGTCCCTCTCGAGCCTGTTCAACAGGAAGAGGAGGAGGCCATTCAGCCCCTCTCGAGCCTTTTACACAGGAACAGTAGGAGGCCATTCAGTCCCTCTCGAGCCTGTTACACAGGAACAGGAGGAGGCCCATTCAGCCCCTCTCGAGCCTGTTACACAGGAACAGGAGGACCCCATTCAGCCCCTCTCGAGCCTGTTACACAGGAACAGGAGGTGGCCATTCAGCCCCTCTCGAGCCTGTTACACAGGAACAGGAGGAGGCCCATTCAACCCCTCTTGAGTCTGTTACACAGGAAAAGGAGGATCCCATTTTGCCCCTCTCGAGCCTGTTGCACAGGAACAGGAGGAGGTTAATTCATCCCCTCTCGAGCCTGTTAGACAGGAACAGGAGGATGACCGCTCAGCCCCTCTCGAGCCTGTTACACAGGAACAGGAGGAGGCCCATTCAGCCCCTCTCGAGCCTCTTACACAGGAACAGGAGGAGGTCCATTCAGATCCTCTCGAGCCTTTTACACAGGCACACGAAGAGGCCCATTCAGCCCCTGTCGTGCCTGTTATACAAGAACAGGATGAGGCCATTCAGCCCGTCTCGAGCCTGTCGCACAGGAACAGGAGGATCCAACTTAGCCCCTCTCGATCCTGTTACACAGAAAGAGGAGGAGGCCATTCAGCCCTTCTCGAGCCTGTTACACCAGAACAGAATGATCCCATTCAGTCCCTCTCGAGCCTGTTACAGAGGAACAGGAGGAGGGCCATTCAGCACTTCTTGAGTCTGTTACACAGGAACAGGAGGAGGCCATTCAACCCTTTCGAGCCTGTTACACAGGAACAGGAGGAGGCCTTTCAGCCCCTCTTGAGCGTGTTACACAGGAACAGGAGGAGGCCGTTCAGCCGCTCTCGATTCTGTTACACAGGAACAGGAGGAGGCCATTCAGCCCCTCTCGAACCTCATAGACACAGGAACAGGAGGAAGACCATTCAGCCCCTCTCGAGCCTGTTACACAGAAGGAGGAGGAGGCCATTTGGCCCATCACAAGCCTTTTGCACAGGAACAGGAGGAGGCCATTCAGCCCCTCTCGAGCCTTTTACACAAGAACAGGTGGAGGCCCATTCAGACCCTCTCGAGTCTGTTACAAAGGAACAGGAGGATCCCATCCAGCCCCTCTCGAGCCTGTTAAAAAGGGACAGGAGGAGGCCATTCAGCCCCTCTGGAGCATGTTCCACAGGATCAAGAGGAGGCCATTCAGCCCTTGTTCAGCCTGTTACACAGGAACAGGAGGTACCAATCAGCCTCTCTCGAACCTGTTACACAGGAACAGGAGGAGACCATTCAGCCCGTCTCGAGCCTGTGACACAGGAACAGGAGGAGGCCCATTCAGCCCCTCTCGAGCCTGTTACACAGGAACGGGAGGATCCCATTCATACCCTCTCGAGCCTGTTCCGCAGGAACAGGAGGAGGCTGTTCAGCACCTCTCGAGCCTGTTAAACAGTGACAGGACAAGGCCCATTCAGACACTCTCGAGCCTGTTACACAGCAACAGTAGGAGGACCATTCAGCCCCTTTAAACCTGTTACAAAGGAACAGGAGGAGGCCCATTCAGCCCCTTTAAACCTGTTACAAAGGAACAGGAGGAGGCCCATTCAGCCCCTCTGGAGCCTGTTACACAGGAACTGGAGGAGGCCATTCACCCCTCTCGAGCCTGTTACACAGGAACAGGAGGAGGCCATTCAGCCACTCTCGAGCCTGTTACACAGCAACAGGAGCAGGACCATTCAGCCCCGCTCGAGCCTGTTTCTCTGGAACAGGAGGAGGCCATTCAGCCCCTCTCGAGCCTGTTACACAGGAACAGGAGGAGGCCATTCAGCGCCTCTCGAGCCTGTTACGCAGGAACAGGAGGAGGCCATTCAGCCCCTCTCGAGCCTGTTACACAGGAACAGGAAGAGGCCATTCAGACCCACTCGAGCCTGTTACACAGGAACAGTAGAAGGCCATTCAGCCCCTCTCGAGCCTGTTAAACAGGAACAGGAGGAGGCCTTTCAGCCCCTTTGAGCCTGTTACACAGGAACAGTAGGAGGCCATTCAGTTCCTCTCAAGCCTGTTACACAGGAACAGGAGGTGCCCATTCAGCCCCTCTGGAGCCTGTTACACAGGAACTGGAGGAGGCCATTCACCCCTCTCGAGCCTGTTACACAGCAACAGGAGGAAGCCATTCAGCCCCTCTCGAACCTGTTACACAGGAACAGGAGGAGTCCATTCAGCCCCTCTCGAGCCTGTCGCCCATGAACAGGAGGAGGCCTATTCAGCATCTCTCGAGCCTATTACACAGAAAGAGGAGGAGGCCAGTCAGCCCCTCTCGAGCAGGAAACACAGGAACAGTAGGAGGCCATTCAGCCCCTCTCGAGCCTGTTCCACAGGAACAGGCGGAGGCCATTCAGCCCCTCTCGAGCCTGTCGCCCAGGAACAGGAGGAGGCCCTTTCGGTCCCTCTCGAGCCTGTTACACAGGAACAGTAGGAGGCCTTTCAGCCCCTCTCGAGCCTGTTACACAGGAACAGTTGGAGGCCATTCAGCCCCTCTCGAGCCTGTTACACAGGAACAGGAGGAGGCCTTTCAGCCCCTCTTGAGCGTGTTACACAGAAACAGGAGGAAGCCTTTCAGCCGCTCTCGATTCTGTTACACAGGAACAGGAGGAGGCCATTCAGCCCCTCTCGAACCTGTTACACAGGAACAGGAGGAGGCCATTCAGCCCCTCTCGAACCTCATAGACACAGGAACAAGAGGAAGACCATTCAGCCCCTCTCGAGCCTGTTACACAGAAGGAGGAGGAGGCCATTTGGCCCATCACAAGCCTGTTGCACAGGAACAGGAGGAGGCCATTCAGCCCCTCTCATGCCTTTTACACAAGAACAGGTGGAGGCCCATTCAGACCCTCTCGAGTCTGTTACAAAGGAACAGGAGGATCCCATCCAGCCCCTCTCGAGCCTGTTAAAAAGGGACAGGAGGAGGCCATTCAGCCCCTCTGGAGCATGTTCCACAGGATCAAGAGGAGGCCATTCAGCCCTTGTTCAGCCTGTTACACAGGAACAGGAGGTACCAATCAGCCTCTCTCGAGCCTGTTACACAGGAACAGGAGGAGACCATTCAGCCCCTCTCGAGCCTGTGACACAGGAACAGGAGGAGGCCCATTCAGCCCCTCTCGAGCCTGTTACACAGGAACGGGAGGATCCCATTCATACCCTCTCGAGCCTGTTCCGCAGGAACAGGAGGAGGCTGTTCAGCACCTCTCGAGCCTGTTAAACAGTGACAGGACAAGGCCCATTCAGACACTCTCGAGCCTGTTACACAGCAACAGTAGGAGGACCATTCAGCCACTTTAAACCTGTTACAAAGGAACAGGAGGAGGCCCATTCAGCCCCTTTAAACCTGTTACAAAGGAACAGGAGGAGGCCCATTCAGCCCCTCTGGAGCCTGTTACACAGGAACTGGAGGAGGCCATTCACCCCTCTCGAGCCTGTTACACAGGAACAGGAGGAGGCCATTCAGCCACTCTCGAGCCTGTTACACAGCAACAGGAGCAGGACCATTCAGCCCCGCTCGAGCCTGTTACTCTGGAACAGGAGGAGGCCATTCAGCCCCTCTCGAGCCTGTTACACAGGAACAGGAGGAGGCCATTCAGCGCCTCTCGAGCCTGTTACGCAGGAACAGGAGGAGGCCATTCAGCCCCTCTCGAGCCTGTTACACAGGAACAGGAAGAGGCCATTCAGACCCACTCGAGCCTGTTACACAGGAACAGTAGAAGGCCATTCAGCCCCTCTCGAGCCTGTTAAACAGGAACAGGAGGAGGCCTTTCAGCCCCTTTGAGCCTGTTACACAGGAACAGTAGGAGGCCATTCAGTTCCTCTCAAGCCTGTTACACAGGAACAGGAGGTGCCCATTCAGCCCCTCTGGAGCCTGTTACACAGGAACTGGAGGAGGCCATTCACCCCTCTCGAGCCTGTTACACAGCAACAGGAGGAAGCCATTCAGCCCCTCTCGAACCTGTTACACAGGAACAGGAGGAGTCCATTCAGCCCCTCTCGAGCCTGTCGCCCATGAACAGGAGGAGGCCTATTCAGCACCTCTCGAGCCTATTACACAGAAAGAGGAGGAGGCCAGTCAGCCCCTCTCGAGCAGGAAACACAGGAACAGTAGGAGGCCATTCAGCCCCTCTCGAGCCTGTTCCACAGGAACAGGCGGAGGCCATTCAGCCCCTCTCGAGCCTGTCGCCCAGGAACAGGAGGAGGCCCTTTCGGTCCCTCTCGAGCCTGTTACACAGGAACAGTAGGAGGCCTTTCAGCCCCTCTCGAGCCTGTTACACAGGAACAGTTGGAGGCCATTCAGCCCCTCTCGAGCCTGTTACACAGGAACAGGAGGAGGCCTTTCAGCCCCTCTTGAGCGTGTTACACAGAAACAGGAGGAAGCCTTTCAGCCGCTCTCGATTCTGTTACACAGGAACAGGAGGAGGCCATTCAGCCCCTCTCGAACCTGTTACACAGGAACAGGAGGAGGCCATTCAGCCCCTCTCGAACCTCATAGACACAGGAACAAGAGGAAGACCATTCAGCCCCTCTCGAGCCTGTTACACAGAAGGAGGAGGAGGCCATTTGGCCCATCACAAGCCTGTTGCACAGGAACAGGAGGAGGCCATTCAGCCCCTCTCATGCCTTTTACACAAGAACAGGTGGAGGCCCATTCAGACCCTCTCGAGTCTGTTACAAAGGAACAGGAGGATCCCATCCAGCCCCTCTCGAGCCTGTTAAAAAGGGACAGGAGGAGGCCATTCAGACCCTCTGGAGCATGTTCCACAGGATCATGAGGAGGCCATTCAGCCCTTGTTCCGCCTGTTACACAGGAACAGGAGATACCAATCAGCCCCTCTCGAGCCCGATACACAGGAACAGGAGGAGACCATTCAGCCCCTCTCGAGCCTGTTACACAGGAACAGGAGGTGTCCATTCAGCCCCTCTCGAGCCTGTGACACAGGAACAGGAGGAGGCCCATTCAGCCCCTCTCGAGCCTGTTACACAGGAACAGGAGGAGACCATTCAGCCCCTCTCGAGCCTGTTACACACGAACAGGAGGAGGCCATTCAGCCCCTCTTGAGCCTGTTACACAGGAACGGGAGGATCCCATTCAGACCCTCTCGAGCCTGTTCCGCAGGAACAGGAGGAGGCTGTTCAGCACCTCTCGAGCCTGTTAAACAGTGACAGGACAAGGCCCATTCAGACCCTGTCGAGCCTGTTACACAGCAACAGTAGGAGGACCATTCAGCCCCTTTAAACCTGTTACAAAGGAACAGGAGGAGGCCCATTCAGCCCCTCTGGAGCCTGTTACACAGGAACAGGAGGTGCCCATTCAGCCCCTCTGGAGCCTGTTACACAGGAACTGGAGGAGGCCATTCAGCCCCTCTCGAGCCTGTTACACAGGAACAGGAGGAGGCCATTCAGCCCCTCTCGAGCCTGTTACACAGCAACAGGAGCAGGACCATTCAGCCCCGCTCGAGCCTGTTACTCTGGAACAGGAGGAGGCCCATTCAGCCCCGCTCGAGCCTGTTACACAGGAACAGGAGGAGGCCATTCAGCCCCTCTTGAGTCTGTTACACAGGAAAAGGAGGATCCCATTCTGCCCCTCTTGAGCCTGTCGCACAGGAACAGGAGGAGGTTAATTCATCCCCTCTCGAGCCTGTTAGACAGGAACAGGAGGATGACCGCTCAGCCCCTCTCGAGCCTGTTACACAGGAACAGGAGGAGGCCCATTCAGCCCCTCTCGAGCCTCTTACACAGGAACAGGAGGAGGCCATTCAGCTCCTCTCGATTCTGTTACACAAGAACAGGAGGAGGCCCAATCAGCCCCGCTCGTACCTCATAGACACAGGAACAGGAGGAAGACCATTCAGCCCCTCTCGAGACTGTCGCCCAGGAACAGGAGGAGGTTCATTCGGTCCCTCTCGAGCCTGTTACACAGGAACATTAGGAGGCCATTCAGCCCCTCTCGAGCCTGTTACACAGGAACAGTTGGAGGCCATTCAGCCCCTCTCGAGCCTATTGCACAGGAACAGGAGGAGGCCTATTCAGCCCCTCTCGAGCCTGTTACACAGGAACAGGAGGTGGCCATTCAGCCCCTCTCGAGCCTGTTACACAGGAACTGGAGGAGGCCATTCAGCTCCTCTCGAGCCTGTTACACAGGAACAGGAGGATCCCATTCAGCCCTTCTTGAGCCAGTTACACAGGAACAGGAGGAGGCCCATTCAGCCCCTCTCGAGCCTGTTACACAGGAACAGGAGGAGGTCCATTCAGCCCCTCTCGAGCCTGTTACACAGGAACAGGAGGAGGCCCATTCAGCCCCTCTCGAGCCTGTGACACAGGAACATGAGGCAGACCATTCAGCCCCTCTCGAGCCTGTTAAATAGGAACAGTAGGAAGCCATTCAGCCCCTCTCGAGCCTGTTACACAGGAACAGGAGGAGGCCCATTCAGCCCCTCTCGAGCCTGTTACACAGGAACAGGAGGAGGCCATTCAGCCCCTCTCGAACCTGTTACAAAACAACAGGAGGAGGCCATTCAGCCCCTTTGATTCTGTTACACAGGAACAGTAGGAGACCAGTCAGCTCCTCTTGAGCGTGTTACACAGGAACAGGAGGAGGCCATTCAGCCCCTCTCGAGCCTGTTACACAGAAGGAGGAGGAGGCCATTTGGCCCATCACAAGCCTGTTGCACAGGAACAGGAGGAGGCCATTCAGCCCCACTCGAGCCTTTTACACAAGAACAGGTGGAGGCCCATTGAGACCCTCTCGAGTCTGTTACAAAGGAACAGGAGGATCCCATCCAGCCCCTCTCGAGCCTGTTAAAAAGGGACAGGAGGAGGCCATTCAGCCCCTCTGGAGCATGTTCCACAGGATCAAGAGGAGGCCATTCAGCCCTTGTTCAGCCTGTTACACAGGAACAGGAGGTACCAATCAGCCCCTCTCGAGCCTGTGACACAGGAACAGGAGGAGGCCCATTCAGCCCCTCTGGAGCCTGTTACACAGGAACGGGAGGATCCCATTCATACCCTCTCGAGCCTGTTACACAGGAAGAGGAGGAGGCTGTTCAGCACCTCTCGAGCCTGTTAAACAGTGACAGGACAAGGCCCATTCAGACACTCTCGAGCCTGTTACACAGCAACAGTAGGAGGACCATTCAGCCCCTTTAAACCTGTTACAAAGGAACAGGAGGAGGCCCATTCAGCCCCTTTAACCCTGTTACACAGCAACAGGAGGAGGCCATTCAGCTCCTCTTGAGCGTGCTACACAGCAACAGGAGCAGGACCATTCAGCCCCGCTCGAGCCTGTTACTCTGGAACAGGAGGAGGCCCATTCAGCCCCGCTCGAGCCTGTTACACAGGAACAGGAGGAGGCCATTCAGCGCCTCTCGAGCCTGTTACGCAGGAACAGGAGGAGGCCATTCAGCCCCTCTCGAGCCTGTTACACAGGAACAGGAAGAGGCCATTCAGACCCACTCGAGCCTGTTACACAGGAACAGGAGGAGGCCCATTCAATCCCTCTCGAGCCTGTTACACAGGAACAGGAGGAGGCCATTCAGCCCCTTTGAGCCTGTTACACAGGAACAGTAGGAGGCCATTCAGTTCCTCTCAAGCCTGTTACACAGGAACAGGAGGTGCCCATTCAGCCTCTCTCGAGCCTGTTACACAGCAACAGGAGGAAGCCATTCAGCCCCTCTCGAACCTGTTACACAGGAACAGGAGGAGTCCATTCAGCCCCTCTTGAGCCTGTTACACAGGAACAGGAGGTGGCCATTCAGCCCATCTCGAGCCTGTTACACAGGAACAGGAGGAGGCCCATTCAGCCCCTCTTGAGTCTGTTACACAGGAAAAGGAGGATCCCATTCTGCCCCTCTTGAGCCTGTTGCACAGGAACAGGAGGAGGTTAATTCAGCCCCTCTCGAGCCTGTTAGACAGGAACAGGAGGATGACCGCTCAGCCCCTCTCGAGACTGTTACACAGGAACAGGAGGAGGCCCATTCAGCCCCTTTAAACCTGTTACAAAGGAACAGGAGGAGGCCCATTCAGCCCCTCTGGAGCCTGTTACACAGGAACTGGAGGAGGCCATTCACCCCTCTCGAGCCTGTTACACAGCAACAGGAGGAAGCCATTCAGCCACTCTCGAGCCTGTCGCCCATGAACAGGAGGAGGCCTATTCAGCCTCTCTCGAGCCTGTTACACAGAAACAGGAGGAGGCCAGTCAGCCCCTCTCGAGCAGGAAACACAGGAACAGTAGGAGGCCATTCAACCCCTTTCGAGCCTGTTACACAGGAACAGGAGGAGGCCCATTCAACCCCTTTAGAGCCTGTTACACAGGAACAGGAGGAGCCTCATTCAGCTCCTCTCGAGGCTGTTACACAAGACGAGGAGGAGGCCATTCAGCCCCTCTCGAGCCTGTTACACAGGAACAGGAGGAGGCCCATTCAGCTCCTCTGGAGCCTTTTACACAGGAACAGGAGGAGGCCCATTCAGCCCCTCTAGAAAATGTTACACAGGAACAGGAGGAGTTCCAATCAGCCCGTCTCGAACCTGTTACACAGGAACAGGAGGAGGCCCATTCAGCCCCTCTCGAGCTTGTTACACAGGAACAGACAGAGGCCATTCATCCCCTCTCGAGACTGTTACACAGGAACAGGAGGAGGCCCATTCAGCCCCTCTCGAACCTGTTACACAGAAACAGGAGGAGGCCATTGAACCCCTTTTGAGCCTGTTACACAGGCACAGGAGGAGGCCATCCAGCCCCTTTCGAGCCTGTTACACGGGAAGAGGAGGAGGTCATTCAGCCCCTCTTGAGCCTGTTACACAGGAACAGAAGGAGGACCATTCAGCCCCTCTTGAGCCTGTTACACAGGAACAGGAGGAGTCTCATTCAGCTCCTCTCGACCCTATTACACAGGAACAAGTGGAGGTCCATCAGCCCCTCTCGAGCCTTTTACACAGGAACAGGAGGAGCCGATTCAGCCCCTCTCGAGTCGGTGAAACTGGAACAGGCGGAGGCCATTCATCCCCTCTTGAGCCCGTTACACAGGAACATGAGGAGGCCCATTCAGCTTCTCTCGAGGCGGTGGAATAGGAGGAGGCCATTCAGCCCCTCTCGAGCCTGTTACACAGGAACAGGAGGAGGCCATTCAGCCCCTCTCGAGCCTGTTACAACAGAACACGAGGAGGCCATTCAGCCCCTCTCAAGCCTGTTACATAGGAACAGGAGGAGGCCATTCAGCCCCTCTCGAGCCTGTTACACAGGAACAGGAGGAGCCATTCAGCCCCTCTCGAGCCTGTTACACAGGAACAGGAGGAGGCCCCATTCAGCCCCTCTCGAGCCTGTTACACAGGAACAGGAGGAGGTCCATTCAACCCTTCTCGAGCCTGTTACACAGGTACAGGAGGAGGCCCATTCAACCCCTCTCGAGCCTGTTACACAGGAATAGGAGTTGGCCCAATTAGCCCCTCTCGAGCCTGTTACACAGGAACAGGAGGAGCCATTCAGCCCCTCTCGAGCCTGTTACACAGGAATAGGAGGAGGCCCATTCAGCCCCTCTCGAGCCTGTTACACAGGAACAGGAGGATCCCATTCAGCAGCTCTCCAGCCTGTTACACAGGAACAGGTGAAGGCCCATTCAGCCCCCTCACTAGCCTGTTACACAGGAACAGGATGAAGCCATTCAGCTCCTCTCGAGCCTGTTACAGAGGAACAGGAGGAGGCCATTCAGCCCCTCTCGAGCCTGTTACACAGGAACAGGAGGAGGCCATTCCGCTCCTCACGAGGCTGTTACACAGCAACAGGAGGAGGCCATTCAGCCCCTCTCAAACCTGTTACGCAGCAACAGGAGGAGGCCATTCAGCCCCTCTCGAGCCTGTTACACTGGAACAGGAGGAGGCCTTTCAACTCCTCTCGAGCCTGTTACACAGGAACAGGAGGAGCCCCAGTCGGTCCCTCTCGAGCCTGTTACACTGGAACAGGAGGAGGCCTTTCAACTCCTCTCGAGCCTGTTACACAGGAACAGGAGGAGCCCCATTCGGTCCCTCTCGAGCCTGTTACACAGGAATAGGAGGAGGCCCATTCAGCCCCTCTCGAGCCTGTTACACAGGAACAGGAGGATCCCATTCAGCAGCTCTCCAGCCTGTTACACAGGAACAGGAGAAGGCCCATTCAGCCCCTCACTAGCCTGTTACACAGGAACAGGATGAAGCCATTCAGCCCCTCTCGAGCCTGTTACAGAGGAACAGGAGGAGGCCATTCAGCCCCTCTCGAGCCTGTTACACAGGAACAGGAGGAGCCTCATTCCGCTCCTCTCGAGGCTGTTACACAGGAACAGGAGGAGGCCATTCAGCCCCTCTCAAACCTGTTACGCAGCAACAGGAGGAGGCCATTCAGCCCCTCTCGAGCCTGTTGCACTGGAACAGGAGGAAGCCTTTCAACTCCTCTCGAGCATGTTACACAGGAACAGGAGGATCCCATTCAGCCCCTCTCGAGCTTGTTACACAGGAACAGACAGAGGCCATTCATCCCCTCTCGAGCCTGTTACACAGGAACAGGGAGGAGGCCCATTCAGCCCCTCTCGAACCTGTTACACAGAAACAGGAGGAGGCCATTGAACCCCTTTTGAGCCTGTTACACAGGCACAGGAGGAGGCCATCCAGCCCTTTCGACGCTGTTACACGGGAAGAGGAGGAGGTCATTCAGCCCTCTTGAGCCTGTTACACAGGAACAGAAGGAGGACCATTCAGCCCCTCTTGAGCCTGTTACACAGGAACAGGAGGAGTCTCATTCAGCTCCTCTCGACCCTATTACACAGGAACAAGTGGAGGTCCATCAGCCCCTCTCGAGCCTTTTACACAGGAACAGGAGGAACCCATTCAGCCCTCTCGAGTCGGTGAAACTGGAACAGGCGGAGGCCATTCATCCCTCTTGAGCCCGTTACACAGGAACATGAGGAGGCCCCGTCAGCTTCTCTCGAGGCGGTGGAACAGGAGGAGGCCATTCAGCCCCTCTCGAGCCTGTTACACAGGACAGGAGGAGGCCATTCAGCCCCTCTCGAGCCTGTTACAACAGAACACGAGGAGGCCATTCAGCCCCTCTCAAGCCTGTTACATAGGAACAGGAGGAGGCCATTCAGCCCCTCTCGAGCTGTTACACAGGAACAGGAGGAGCCATTCAGCCCCTCTCGAGCCTGTTACACAGGAACAGGAGGAGGCCCCATTCAGCCCCTCTCGAGCCTGTTACACAGGAACAGGAGGAGGTCCATTCAACCCTTCTCGAGCCTGTTACACAGGTACAGGAGGAGGCCCATTCAACCCCTCTCGAGCCTGTTACACAGGAATAGGAGTTGGCCCAATTAACCCCTCTCGAGCCTGTTACACAGGAACAGGAGGAGCCATTCAGCCCCTCTCGAGCCTGTTACACAGGAATAGGAGGAGGCCCATTCAGCCCCTCTCGAGCCTGTTACACAGGAACAGGAGGATCCCATTCAGCAGCTCTCCAGCCTGTTACACAGGAACAGGAGAAGGCCCATTCAGCCCCCCTCACTAGCCTGTTACACAGGAACAGGATGAAGCATTCAGCTCCTCTCGAGCCTGTTACAGAGGAACAGGAGGAGGCCATTCAGCCCCTCTCGAGCCTGTTACACAGGAACAGGAGGAGGCCATTCCGCTCCTCACGAGGCTGTTACACAGCAACAGGAGGGCCATTCAGCCCCTCTCAAACCTGTTACACAGCAACAGGAGGAGGCCATTCAGCCCCTCTCGAGCCTGTTACACTGGAACAGGAGGAGGCCTTTCAACTCCTCTCGAGCCTGTTACACAGGAACAGGAGGAGCCCCAGGCGGTCCCTCTCGAGCCTGTTACACTGGAACAGGAGGAGGCCTTTCAACTCCTCTCGAGCCTGTTACACAGGAACAGGAGGAGCCCCATTCGGTCCCTCTCGAGCCTGTTACACAGGAATAGGAGGAGGCACATTCAGCCCCTCTCGAGCCTGTTACACAGAACAGGAGGATCCCATTCAGCAGCTCTCCAGCCTGTTACACAGGAACAGGAGAAGCCCATTCAGCCCCTCACTAGCCTGTTACACAGGAACAGGATGAAGCCATTCAGCCCCTCTCGAGCCTGTTACAGAGGAACAGTTGGAGGCATTCAGCCCTCTCGAGCCTGTTACACAGGAACAGGAGGAGCCTCATTCCGCTCCTCTCGAGGCTGTTACACAGGAACAGGAGGAGGCCATTCAGCCCCTCTCAAACCTGTTACACAGCAACAGGAGGAGGCCATTCAGCCCCTCTCGAGCCTGTTGCACTGGAACAGGAGGAGGCCTTTCAACTCCTCTCGAGCATGTTACACAGGAACAGGAGGATCCCATTCAGCCCCTCTCGAGTGTGTTACACAGGAACAGGAGGAGGTCATTCAGCCCCTCTCGAGCCTGTTACACAGGAACAGGAGGAGGCCCATTCAGCCCCTCTCGAGCCTGTTACACAGGAACAGTTGGAGGCCCAATCAGCCCCTCTCGAGCCTGTTACAAAGAAATAGGAGGAGGCCATTCAGCCCCTCTCGAGCTGTCACCCAGGAACAGGAGGAGACCCATTCAGCCCCTCTCGAGCCTGTTACACAGGAACAGTAGGAGGCCATTCAGCCCCTCTCGAGCCTGTTACACAGGAACAGTTGGAGGCCATTCAGCCCTCTCGAGTCTGTTACACAGGAACAGGAGGATGCCCATTCAGCCCATCTCGAGCCTGTTACACAGGAACAGGACGAGGCCCATTCAGCCCCTCTCGAGCCTGTGACACAGGAACATGAGGCAGACCATTCAGCCCCTCTCGAGCCTGTTAAACAAGAACAGTAGGAAGCCATTCAGCCCCTCTCGAGCCTGTTACACAGGAACAGGAGGTGGCCCATTCAGCCCCTCTCGAGCCTGTTACACAGGAACAGGAGGAGGCCATTCAGCCCTCTCGAACCTGTTACAAAGAACAGGAGGAGGCCATTCAGCCCCTTTGATTCTGTTACACAGGAACAGTAGGAGACCAGTCAGCTCCTCTTGAGCGTGTTACACAGGAACAGGAGGAGGCCATTCAGCCCCTCTCGAGCCTGTTACACAGAAGGAGGAGGAGGCCATTTGGCCCATCACAAGCCTGTTGCACAGGAACAGGAGGAGGCCATTCAGCCCCTCTCGAGCCTGTTAAAAAGGGACAGGAGGAGTCCATTCAGCCCCTCTGGAGCATGTTCCACAGGATCATGAGGAGGCCATTCAGCCCTTGTTCAGCCTGTTACACAGGAACAGGAGGTACCAATCAGCCCTCTCGAGCCTGATACACAGGAACAGGAGGAGGCCCATTCAGCCCCTCTCGAGCCTGATACACAGGAACAGGAGGGAGACCATTCAGCCCTCTCGAGCCTGTTACACAGGAACAGGAGGTGTCCATTCAGCCCCTCTCGAGCCTGTGACACAGGAACAGGAGGAGGCCCATTCAGCCCCTCTCAAGCCTGTTACACAGGAACAGGAGGAGACCATTCAGCCCCTCTGGAGCCTCTTACACACGAACAGGAGGAGGCCATTCAGCCCCTCTCGAGCCTGTTACACAGGAACGGGAGGATCCCATTCAGACCCTCTCGAGCCTGTACCGCAGGAACAGGAGGAGGCTGTTCAGCACCTCTCGAGCCTGTTAAACAGTGACAGGACAAGGCCCATTCAGACCCTCTCGAGCCTGTTACACAGCAACAGTAGGAGGACCATTCAGCCCCTTTAAACCTGTTACAAAGGAACAGGAGGAGGCCCATTCAGCCCCTCTGGAGCCTGTTACACAGGAACTGGAGGAGGCCATTCAGCCCTCTCGCTGTTGCACAGCAACAGGAGGAGGTCATTCAGCTCCTCTTGAGCGTGTTACACAGGAACAGGAGGAGGCCATTCAGCCCCTCTCGACACAGCAACAGGAGCAGGACCATTCAGCCCCGCTCGAGCCTGTTACTCTGGAACAGGAGAAGGCCCATTCAGCCCCTCTCGAGCCTGTTACGCAGGAACAGGAGGAGGCCATTCAACCCCTCTCGAGCCTGTTACACAGGAACAGGAAGAGGCCATTCAGACCCACTCGAGCCTGTTACACAGGAACAGTAGAAGGCCATTCAGCCCCTCTCGAGCCTGTTAAACAGGAACAGGAGGAGGCCATTCAGCCCCTTTGAGCCTGTTACACAGGAACCGTAGGAGGCCATTCAGATCCTCTCAAGCCTGTTACACAGGAACAGGAGGTGCCCATTCAGCCCCTCTGGAGCCTGTTACACAGGAACTGGAGGAGGCCATTCACCCCTCTCGAGCCTGTTACACAGCAACAGGAGGAAGCCATTCAGCCCCTCTCGAACCTGTTACACAGGAACAGGAGGAGTCCATTCAGCCCCTCTCGAGCCTGTCGCCCATGAACAGGAGGAGGCCTATTCAGCGTCTCTCGAGCCTGTTACACAGAAACAGGAGGAGGCCAGTCAGCCCCTCTCGAGCCTGTTGCACAGGAACAGGAGGAGGCCATTCCTCCCCTCTCGAGCCTGTTACACAGGAACAGGAAGAGGCCCATTCAGCCCCTCTTGAGTCTGTTACACAGGAACAGGAGGAGGCCATTCCTCCCCTCTCGAGCCTGTTACACAGGAACAGGTGGAGGCCCATTCAGCCCCTCTCAAGCCTGTTACACAGGAACAGGAGGAGGTCCATTCAGCCCCTCTAGAGCCTGTTACACAGGAACATGAGGATCCCATTCAGCAGCTCTCGAGCCTGTTACACAGGAACAGGAGAAGGCACATTCAGCCCCTCTCGAGCCTGTTACACAGGAACAGGAGGAGGCCCATTCAGCCCCTCTCGAGCCTGTTACACAGGAACAGGAGGATCCCATTCAGCCCATCTCGAGCCTGTTACTCAGGAACAGGAGGAGGCCCATTCAGCACATCTCGAGCCTGTTTCACAGGAACAGGATGAGGCCCATTCAGCCCCTCTCGAGCCTGTTACACAGGAAGAGGAGGAGGCCATTCAGCCCCTCTCGAGCCTGTTACACAGGAACAGGAGGAGGCCCATTCAACCCCTCTTGAGTCTGTTACACAGGAAAAGGAGGATCCCATTCTGCCCCTCTTGAGCCTGTTGCACAGGAACAGGAGGAGGTTAATTCAGCCCCTCTCGAGCCTGTTAGACAGGAACTGGACGATGACCGCTCAGCCCCTCTCGAGCCTGTTACACAGGAACAGGAGGAGGCCATTCAGCCCCTCTCGAGCCTGTTAAACAGGAAAAGGAGGATCCAGCCCCTCTCGAGCGTGTTACACAGGAACAGGAGGAGGCCCCATTCAGCCCCTCTCGAGCCTGTTACACAGGAACAGGAGGAGGTCCATTCAACCCTTCTCGAGCCTGTTACACAGGTACAGGAGGAGGCCCATTCAGCCCCTCTCGAGCCTGTTACACAGGAATAGGAGTTGGCCCAATTAGCCCCTCTCGAGCCTGTTACACAGGAACAGGAGGAGCCATTCAGCCCCCTCTCGAGCCTGTTACACAGGAATAGGAGGAGGCCCCATTCAGCCCCTCTCGAGCCTGTTACACAGGAACAGGAGGATCCCATTCAGCAGCTCTCCAGCCTGTTACACAGGAACAGGAGAAGGCCCATTCAGCCCCCTCACTAGCCTGTTACACAGGAACAGGATGAAGCCATTCAGCCCCTCTCGAGCCTGTTACAGAGGAACAGGAGGAGGCCATTCAGCCCCTCTGGAGCCTCTTACACACGAACAGGAGGAGGCCATTCAGCCCCTCTCGAGCCTGTTACACAGGAACGGGAGGATCCCATTCAGACCCTCTCGAGCCTGTACCGCACGAACAGGAGGAGGCTGTTCAGCACCTCTCGAGCCTGTTAAACAGTGACAGGACAAGGCCCATTCAGACCCTCTCGAGCCTGTTACACAGCAACAGTAGGAGGACCATTCAGCCCCTTTAAACCTGTTACAAAGGAACAGGAGGAGGCCCATTCAGCCCCTCTGGAGCCTATTACACAGGAACTGGAGGAGGCCATTCAGCCCTCTCGAGCCTGTTACACAGCAACAGGAGGGAGGTCATTCAGCTCCTCTTGAGCGTGTTACACAGGAACAGGAGGAGGCCATTCAGCCCCTCTCAAGCCTGTTACACAGCAACAGGAGCAGGACCATTCAGCCCTCGCTCGAGCCTGTTACTCTGGAACAGGAGAAGGCCCATTCAGCCTCCGCTCGAGCCTGTTACGCAGGAACAGGAGGAGGCCATTCAACCCCTCTCGAGCCTGTTACACAGGAACAGGAAGAGGCCATTCAGACCCACTCGAGCCTGTTACACAGGAACAGTAGAAGGCCATTCAGCCCCTCTCGAGCCTGTTAAACAGGAACAGGAGGAGGCCATTCAGCCCCTTTGAGCCTGTTACACAGGAACCGTAGGAGGCCATTCAGATCCTCTCAAGCCTGTTACACAGGAACAGGAGGAGACCCATTCAGCCCCTCTGGAGCCTGTTACACAGGAACTGGAGGAGGCCATTCACCCCTCTCGAGCCTGTTACACAGCAACAGGAGGAAGCCATTCAGCCCCTCTCGAACCTGTTACACAGGAACAGGAGGAGTCCATTCAGCCCCTCTCGAGCCTGTCGCCCATGAACAGGAGGAGGCCTATTCAGCGTCTCTCGAGCCTGTTACACAGAAACAGGAGGAGGCCGGTCAGCCCCTCTCGAGCCTGTTACACAGGAACAGGAGGAGGCCATTCCTCCCCTCTCGAGCCTGTTACACAGGAACAGGAAGAGGCCCATTCAGCCCCTCTTGAGTCTGTTACACAGGAACAGGAGGAGGCCATTCCTCCCCTCTCGAGCCTGTTACACAGGAACAGGTGGAGGCCCATTCAGCCCCTCTCAAGCCTGTTACACAGGAACAGGAGGAGGTCCATTCAGCCCCTCTAGAGCCTGTTACACAGGAACATGAGGATCCCATTCAGCAGCTCTCGAGCCTGTTACACAGGAACAGGAGAAGGCACATTCAGCCCCTCTCGAGCCTGTTACACAGGAACAGGAGGAGGCCCATTCAGCCCCTCTCGAGCCTGTTACACAGGAACAGGAGGATCCCATTCAGCCCATCTCGAGCCTGTTACTCAGGAACAGGAGGAGGCCCATTCAGCACATCTCGAGCCTGTTTCACAGGAACAGGATGAGGCCCATTCAGCCCCTCTCGAGCCTGTTACACAGGAAGAGGAGGAGGCCATTCAGCCCCTCTCGAGCCTGTTACACAGGAACAGGAGGAGGCCCATTCAACCCCTCTTGAGTCTGTTACACAGGAAAAGGAGGATCCCATTCTGCCCCTCTTGAGCCTGTTGCACAGGAACAGGGAGGAGGTTAATTCAGCCCCTCTCGAGCCTGTTAGACAGGAACTGGAGGATGACCGCTCAGCCCCTCTCGAGCCTGTTACAAAGGAACAGGAGGAAGCCATTCAGCTCCTCTCGATTCTGTTACACAGGAACAGGAGGAGGCCCATTCAGCCCCTCTCGAGCCTGTTAAACAGGAAAAGGAGGATCCCATTCAGCCCCTCTCGAGCCTGTTACACAGGAACAGGAGGAGGCCCCATTCAGCCCCCTCTCGAGCCTGTTACACAGGAACAGGAGGAGGTCCATTCAACCCTTCTCGAGCCTGTTACACAGGTACAGGAGGAGGCCCATTCAGCCCCTCTCGAGCCTGTTACACAGGAATAGGAGTTGGCCCAATTAGCCCCTCTCGAGCCTGTTACACAGGAACAGGAGGAGCCATTCAGCCCCTCTCGAGCCTGTTACACAGGAATAGGAGGAGGCCCATTCAGCCCCTCTCGAGCCTGTTACACAGGAACAGGAGGATCCCATTCAGCAGCTCTCCAGCCTGTTACACAGGAACAGGAGAAGGCCATTCAGCCCCTCTCAAACCTGTTACACAGCAACAGCAGGAGGCCATTCAGCCCCCTCTCGAGCCTGTTACACTGGAACAGGAGGAGGCCTTTCAACTCCTCTCGAGCCTGTTACACAGGAACAGGAGGAGCCCCCAGTCGGTCCCTCTCGAGCCTGTTACACTGGAACAGGAGGAGGCCTTTCAACTCCTCTCGAGCCTGTTACACAGGAACAGGAGGAGCCCCATTCGGTCCCTCTCGAGCCTGTTACACAGGAATAGGAGGAGGCCCATTCAGCCCCTCTCGAGCCTGTTACACAGGAACAGGAGGATCCCATTCAGCAGCTCTACAGCCTGTTACACAGGAACAGGATGAAGCCATTCAGCCCCTCTCGAGCCTGTTACAGAGGAACAGGAGGAGGCCATTCAGCCCCTCTCGAGCCTGTTACACAGGAACAGGAGGAGCCTCATTCCGCTCCTCTCGAGGCTGTTACACAGGAACAGGAGGAAGCCATTCAGCCCCCTCTCAAACCTGTTACACAGCAACAGGAGGAGGCCATTCAGCCCCTCTCGAGCCTGTTGCACTGGAACAGGAGGAGGCCTTTTCAACTCCTCTCGAGCATGTTACACAGGAACAGGAGGATACCATTCAGCCCCTCTCGAGTGTGTTACACAGGAACAGGAGGAGGTCATTCAGCCCCTCTCGAGCCTGTTACACAGGAACAGGAGGAGGCCCATTCAGCCCCTCTCGAGCCTGTTACACAGGAACAGTTGGAGGCCCAATCAGCCCATCTCGAGCCTGTGACACAGGAACATGAGGCAGACCATTCAGCCCCTCTCGAGCCTGTTAAACAGGAATAGTAGGAAGCCATTCAGCCCCTCTCGAGCCTGTTACACAGGAACAGGAGGTGGCCCATTCAGCCCCTCTCGAGCCTGTTACACAGGGGACAGGAGGAGGCCATTCAGCCCTTGTTCAGCCTGTTACACAGGAACAGGAGGTACCAATCAGCCCCTCTCGAGCCTGATACACAGGAACAGGAGGAGGCCCATTCAGCCCCTCTTGAGCCTGATACACAGGAACAGGAGGAGACCATTCAGCCCCTCTCGAGCCTGTTACACAGGAACAGGAGGTGTCCATTCAGCCCCTCTCGAGCCTGTGACACAGGAACAGGAGGAGGCCCATTCAGCCCCTCTCGAGCCTGTTACACAGGAACAGGAGGAGACCATTCAGCCCCTCTGGAGCCTCTTACACACGAACAGGAGGAGGCCATTCAGCCCCTCTCGAGCCTGTTACACAGGAATGGGAGGATCCCATTCAGACCCTCTCGAGCCTGTACCGCAGAGGAACAGGAGGAGGCTGTTCAGCACCTCTCGAGCCTGTTAAACAGTGACAGGACAAGGCCCATTCAGACCCTCTCGAGCCTGTTACACAGCAACAGTAGGAGGACCATTCAGCCCCTTTAAACCTGTTACAAAGGAACAGGAGGAGGCCCATTCAGCCCCTCTGGAGCCTGTTACACAGGAACTGGAGGAGGCCATTCAGCCCTCTCGAGCCTGCTACACAGCAACAGGAGGAGGTCATTCAGCTCCTCTTGAGCGTGTTACACAGGAACAGGAGGAGGCCATTCAGCCCCTCTCGAGCCTGTTACACAGCAACAGGAGCAGGACCATTCAGCCCCGCTCGAGCCTGTTACTCTGGAACAGGAGAAGGCCCATTCAGCCAGCCGCTCGAGCCTGTTACACAGGAACAGGAGGAGGCCATTCAGCGCCTCTCGAGCCTGTTACGCAGGAACAGGAGGAGGCCATTCAACCCCTCTCGAGCCTGTTACACAGGAACAGGAAGAGGCCATTCAGACCCACTCGAGCCTGTTACACAGGGAACAGTAGAAGGCCATTCAGCCCCTCTCGAGCCTGTTAAACAGGAACAGGAGGAGGGCCATTCAGCCCCTTTGAGCCTGTTACACAGGAACCGTAGGAGGCCATTCAGATCCTCTCAAGCCTGTTACACAGGAACAGGAGGAGCCTTATTCCGACCCTCTCGAGCCTGTTACACAGGAACAGGAGGGTGCCCATTCAGCCCCTCTGGAGCCTGTTACACAGGAAATGGAGAAGGCCATTCACCCCTCTCGAGCCTGTTACACAGCAACAGGAGGAAGCCATTCAGCCCCTCTCGAACCTGTTACACAGGAACAGGAGGAGTCCATTCAGCCCCTCTCGAGCCTGTCGCCCATGAACAGGAGGAGGCCTATTTAGCGTCTCTCGAGCCTGTTACACAGAAACAGGAGGAGGCCAGTCAGCCCCTCTCGAGCCTGTTGCACAGGAACAGGAGGAGGCCATTCCTCCCCTCTCGAGCCTGTTACACAGGAACAGGAAGAGGCCCATTCAGCCCCTCTTGAGTCTGTTACACAGGAACAGGAGGAGGCCATTCCTCCCCTCTCGAGCCTGTTACACAGGAACAGGTGGGAGGCCCATTCAGCCCCTCTCAAGCCTGTTACACAGGAACAGGAGGAGGTCCATTCAGCCCCTCTAGAGCCTGTTACACAGGAACATGAGGATCCCATTCAGCAGCTCTCGAGCCTGTTACACAGGAACAGGAGAAGGCACATTCAGCCCCTCTCGAGCCTGTTACACAGGAACAGGAGGAGGCCCATTCAGCCCCCTCTCGAGCCTGTTACACAGGAACAGGAGGATCCCATTCAGCCCATCTCGAGCCTGTTGCACAGGAACAGGAGGAGGTTAATTCAGCCCCTCTCGAGCCTGTTAGACAGGAACTGGAGGATGACCGCTCAGCCCCCTCTCGAGCCTGTTACACAGGAACAGGAGGAGGCCAATCAGCCCCCTCTCGAGCCTGTTAAACAGGAACAGTAGGAAGCCATTCAGCCCCTCTCGAGCCTGTTACACAGGAACAGGAGGAGGCCCAATCAGCCCCTCTCGAGTCTGTTACACAGGAACAGGAGGAGCACATTCAGCCCCTCTCGAGCCTGTTACACAGGAACAGGAGGAGGCCATTCAGCCCCTCTCGAGCCTGTTACACAGGAACTGGAGGAGGCCATTCAGCCCCTCTCGAGCCTGTTACACAGGAACAGGAGGAGGCCCATTCAGCCCCTCTCGAGCCTGTTACACAGGAACAGGAGGAGGCCCATTCAGCCCCTCTCGAACCTCCTAGACACAGGAACAGGAGGAAGACCATTCAGCACCTATCGAGCCTGTTCCACAGGAACAGGAGGAGGCCCATTCAGCCCCTCTCGAGCCTGTTACAAAGAAATAGGAGGAGGCCATTCAGCCCCCTCTCGAGCCTGTCGCCCCAGGAACAGGAGGAGGCCCATTCGGTCCCTCTCGAGCCTGTTACACAGGAACAGTAGGAGGCCATTCAGCCCCTCTCGAGCCTGTTACACAGGAACAGGAGGAGGCCCATTCAGCCCATCTCGAGCCTGTTACTCAGGAACAGGAGGAGGCCCATTCAGCACATCTCGAGCCTGTTACACAGGAACAGGAGGAGGCCCATTCAGCCCCTCTCGAGCCTGTTACACAGGAACAGGAGGAGGCCATTCAGCCCCTCTCGAGCCTGTTACACAGGAACAGGATTTGGCCATTCAGCCCCTCTCGAGCCTGTTACACAGGAACAGGAGGAGGCCCATTCAACCCCTCTCGAGCCTGTTACACAGGAACAGGAGGAGGCCCATTCAGCCCCTCTCGAGCCTGTGACACAGGCACAGGAGGAGGACCTTTCAGCCTCTCTCGAGCCTGTTACACAGGAACAGGAGGAGGCCCATTCAGCCCCTCTTGAGTCTGTTACACAGGAAAAGGAGGATCCCATTCTGCCCCTCTTGAGCCTGTTGCACAGGAACTGGAGGAGGCCATTCAGCCCCCTCTCGAGCCTGTCGCCCAGGAACAGGGGGGAGGCCCATTCGGTCCCTCTCGAGCCTGTTCAACAGGAAGAGGAGGAGGACATTCAGCCCCTCTCGAGCCTTTTACACAGGAACAGTAGGAGGCCATTCAGTCCCTCTCGAGCCGGTTACACAGGAACAGGAGGAGGCCATTCAGCCCCTCTCGAGCCTGTTACACAGGAACAGGAGGAGGCCGTTCAGCCCCTCTCGAGCCTGTTACACAGGAACAGGAGGTGGCCATTCAGCCCCTCTCGAGCCTGTTACACAGGAACAGGAGGAGGCCCATTTCAACCCCTCCTGAGTCTGTTACACAGGAAAAGGAGGATCCCATTCTGCCCCTCTCGAGACTGTTACACAGGAACAGGAGGATGACGCTCAGCCCCCTCTCGAGCATGTTACACAGGAACAGGAGGAGGCCCAATCAGCCCCCTCTCGAACCTCCTAGACACAGGAACAGGAGGAAGACCATTCAGCCCCCTCTCGAGCCTGTTACACAGGAACCCGGAGGAGGCCCATTTCAGCCCCTCTCGAGCCTGTTACAAAGAAATAGGAGGAGGCCATTCAGCCCCTCTCGAGCCTGTCGCCCAGGAACAGGGGGAGGCCCATTCGGTCCCCTCTCGAGCCTGTTCAACAGGAAGAGGAGGAGGCCATTCAGCCCCTCTCGAGCCTTTTACACAGGAACAGTAGGGAGGCCATTCAGTCCCTCTCGAGCCTGTTCCACAGGAACAGGAGGAGGCCATTCAGCCCCTCTCGAGCCTGTTACTCAGGAACAGGAGGAGGCCCATTCAGCCCCTCTCGAGCCTGTTACACAGGAACAGGAGGAGGCCATTCAGCCCCCTCTCGAGCCTGTTACACAGGAACAGGAGGTGGCCATTCAGCCCCCTCTCGAGCCTGTTACACAGGAACAGGAGGAGGCCCATTCAACCCCCTCTTGAGTCTGTTACACAGGAAAATGAGGATCCCATTCAGCCCCTCTCGAGCCTGGTAGACAGGAACAGGAGGATGACCGCTCAGCCCCCTCTCGAGCCTGTTACACAGGAAACAGGAGGAGGCCCATTCAGCCCCTCTCGAGCCTCTTACACAGGAACAGGAGGAGGCCATTCAGCTCCTCTCGATTCTGTTACACAGGGAACAGGAGGAGGCCCAATCAGCCCCTCTCGTACCTCATAGACACAGGAACAGGAGGAAGACCATTCAGCCCCTCTCGAGCCTGTCGCCCAGGAACAGGAGGAGGTTCATTCGGTCTCTCTCGAGCCCGCTACACAGGAACAGTAGGAGGCCATTCAGCCCCCTCTCGAGCCTGTTACACAGGAACAGTTGGAGGCCATTCAGCCCTCTCGAGCCTGTTACACAGCAACAGGAGGAGGTCATTCAGCTCCTCTTGAGCGTGTTACACAGGAACAGGAGGAGGCCATTCAGCCCCTCTCGAGCCTGTTACACAGCAACAGGAGCAGGACCATTCAGCCCACCGCTCGAGCCTGTTACTCTGGAACAGGAGAAGGCCCATTCAGCCCCGCTCGAGCCTGTTACACAGGAACAGGAGGAGGCCATTCAGCGCCCTCTCGAGCCTGTTACGCAGGAACAGGAGGAGGCCATTCAACCCCCTCTCGAGCCTGTTACACAGGAACAGGAAGAGGCCATTCAGACCCACTCGAGCCTGTTACACAGGAACAGTAGAAGGCCATTCAACCCCTCTCGAGCCTGTTAAACAGGAACAGGAGGAGGCCATTCAGCCCCTTTGAGCCTGTTACACAGGAACCGTAGGAGGCCATTCAGATCCTCTCAAGCCTGTTACACAGGAACAGGAGGAGCCTTATTCCGACCCTCTCGAGCCTGTTACACAGGAACAGGAGGTGCCCATTCAGCCCCCTCTGGAGCCTGTTACACAGGAACTGGAGAAGGCCATTCACACCCTCTCGAGCCTGTTACACAGCAACAGGAGGAAGCCATTCAGCCCCTCTCGAACCTGTTACACAGGAACAGGAGGAGTCCATTCAGCCCCCTCTCGAGCCCTGTCGCCCATGAACAGGAGGAGGCCTATTTAGCGTCTCTCGAGCCTGTTACACAGAAACAGGAGGAGGCCAGTCAGCCCCTCTCGAGCCTGTTGCACAGGAACAGGAGGAGGCCATTCCTCCCCTCTCGAGCCTGTTACACAGGAACAGGAAGAGGCCCATTCAGCCCCCTCTTGAGTCTGTTTACACAGGAACAGGAGGAGGCCATTCCTCCCCTCTCGAGCCTGTTACAACAGGAACAGGTGGAGGCCCATTCAGCCCCTCTTGAGTCTGTTACACAGGAGCAGGAGGAGGTCCATTCAGCCCCTCTAGAGCCTGTTACACAGGAACATGAGGATCCCATTCAGCAGCTCTCGAGCCTGTTACACAGGAACAGGAGAAGGGCACATTCAGCCCCTCTCGAGCCTGTTACACAGGAACAGGAGGAGGCCCCATTCAGCCCCTCTCGAGCCTGTTACACAGGAACAGGAGGATCCCATTCAGTCCATCTCGAGCCTGTTGCACAGGAACAGGAGGAGGTTAATTCAGCCCCTCTCGAGCCTGTTAGACAGGAACTGGAGGATGACCGCTCAGCCCCTCTCGAGCCTGTTACACAGGAACAGGAGGGAGGCCAATCAGCCCCTCTCGAGCCTGTTAAACAGGAACAGTAGGAAGCCATTCAGCCCCCTCTCGAGCCTGTTACACAGGAACAGGAGGAGGCCCAATCAGCCCCCTCTCGAGTCTGTTACACAGGAACAGGAGGAGCACATTCAGCCCCTCTCGAGCCTGTTACACAGGAACAGGAGGAGGCCATTCAGCCCCTCTCGAGCCTGTTACACAGGAACTGGAGGAGGCCATTCAGCCCCTCTCGAGCCTGTTACACAGGAACAGGAGGAGGCCCATTCAGCCCCCTCTTGAGCCTGTTACACAGGAACAGGAGGAGGCCCAATCAGCCCCTATCGAACCTCCTAGACACAGGAACAGGAGGAAGACCATTCAGCCCCTATCGAGCCTGTTCCACAGGAACAGGAGGAGGCCCATTCAGCCCCCTCTCGAGCCTGTTACAAAGAAATAGGAGGAGGCCATTCAGCCCCTCTCGAGCCTGTCGCCCAGGAACAGGAGGAGGCCCATTCGGTCCCTCTCGAGCCTGTTACACAGGAACAGTAGGAGGCCATTCAGCCCCTCTCGAGCCTGTTACACAGGAACAGGAGGAGGCCCATTCAGCCCATCTCGAGCCTGTTACTCAGGAACAGGAGGAGGCCCATTCAGCACATCTCGAGCCTGTTACACAGGAACAGGAGGAGGCCCATTCAGCCCCTCTCGAGCCTGTTACACAGGAACAGGAGGAGGCCATTCAGCCCCTCTCGAGCCTGTTACACAGGAACAGGATTTGGCCATTCAGCCCCTCTCGAGCCTGTTACACAGGAACAGGAGGAGGCCCATTCAACCCTTCTCGAGCCTGTTACACAGGAAGAGGCCCATTCAGCCCCCTCTCGAGCCTGTGACACAGGCACAGGAGGAGGACCTTTCAGCCTCTCTCGAGCCTGTTACACAGGAACAGGAGGAGGCCCATTCAGCCCCCTCTTGAGTCTGTTACACAGGAAAAGGAGGATCCCATTCTGCCCCTCTTGAGCCTGTTGCACAGGAACTGGAGGAGGCCATTCAGCCCCCTCTCGAGCCTGTCGCCCAGGAACAGGGGGAGGCCCATTCGGTCCCTCTCGAGCCTGTTCAACAGGAAGAGGAGGAGGACATTCAGCCCCTCTCGAGCCTTTTACACAGGAACAGTAGGAGGCCATTCAGTCCCTCTCGAGCCGGTTACACAGGAACAGGAGGAGGCCATTCAGCCCCTCTCGAGCCTGTTACACAGGAACAGGAGGAGGCCGTTCAGCCCCTCTCGAGCCTGTTACACAGGAACAGGAAGTGGCCATTCAGCCCCCTCTCGAGCCTGTTACACAGGAACAGGAGGAGGCCCCATTCAACCCCTCCTGAGTCTGTTACACAGGAAAAGGAGGATCCCATTCTGCCCCCTCTTGAGCCTGTTGCACAGGAACAAGAGGAGGTTAATTCATCCCCTCTCGAGACTGTTACACAGGAACAGGAGGATGACCGCTCAGCCCCCTCTCGAGCCTGTTACACAGGAACAGGAGGAGGCCCAATCAGCCCCTCTCGAACCTCCTAGACACAGGAACAGGAGGAAGACCATTCAGCCCCCTCTCGAGCCTGTTACACAGGAACAGGAGGAGGCCCATTCAACCCCTCCTGAGTCTGTTACACAGGAAAAGGAGGATCCCATTCTGCCCCTCTTGAGCCTGTTGCACAGGAACAAGAGGAGGTTAATTCATCCCCTCTCGAGACTGTTACACAGGAACAGGAGGATGGACCGCTCAGCCCCTCTCGAGCCTGTTACACAGGAACAGGAGGAGGCCCAATCAGCCCCTCTCGAACCTCCTAGACACAGGAACAGGAGGAAGACCATTCAGCCCCTCTCGAGCCTGTTACACAGGAACAGGAGGAGGCCCATTCAGCCCCTCTCGAGCCTGTTACAAAGAAATAGGAGGAGGCCATTCAGCCCCTCTCGAGCCTGTCGCCCAGGAACAGGGGGAGGCCCATTCGGTTCCCTCTCGAGCCTGTTCAACAGGAAGAGGAGGAGGCCATTCAGCCCCTCTCGAGCCTTTTACACAGGAACAGTAGGAGGCCATTCAGTCCCTCTCGAGCCCGTTCCACAGGAACAGGAGGAGGCCATTCAGCCCCTCTCGAGCCTGTTACTCAGGAACAGGAGGAGGCCCATTCAGCCCCTCTCGAGCCTGTTACACAGGAACAGGAGGAGGCCATTCAGCCCCTCTCGAGCCTGTTACACAGGAACAGGAGGTGGCCATTCAGCCCCTCTCGAGCCTGTTACACAGGAACAGGAGGAGGCCCATTCAACCCCTCTTGAGTCTGTTACACAGGAAAATGAGGATCCCATTCAGCCCTTCTCGAGCCTGGTAGACAGGAACAGGAGGATGACCGCTCAGCCCCCTCTCGAGCCTGTTACACAGGAACAGGAGGAGGCCCATTCAGCCCCTCTCGAGCCTCTTAGACAGGAACAGGAGGAGGCCATTCAGCTCCTCTCGATTCTGTTACACAGGAACAGGAGGAGGCCCAATCAGCCCCTCTCGTACCTCATAGACACAGGAACAGGAGGAAGACCATTCAGCCCCTCTCGAGCCTGTCGCCCAGGAACAGGAGGAGGTTCATTCGGTCCCTCTCGAGCCCGCTACACAGGAACAGTAGGAGGCCATTCAGCCCCTCTCGAGCCTGTTACACAGGAACAGTTGGAGGCCATTCAGCCCCTCGCGAGCCTGTTGCACAGGAACAGGAGGAGGCCCATTCAGCCCCTCTCGAGCCTGTTACACAGGAACAGGAGGTGGCCATTCAGCCCCTCTCGAGCCTGTTACACAGGAACAGGAGGAGGCCCATTCAACCCCTCTCGAGCCTGTTACACAGGAACAGGATGTGGCCATTCAGCCCCTCTCGAGCCTGTGACACAGGAACAGGAGGAGGACCTTTCAGCCTCTCTCGAGCCTGTTAAACAGGAACAGTAGGAATCCATTCAGCCCCTCTCG